>NCKU01004109.1:0-13124 GCA_003675995.1 Dinothrombium tinctorium | reverse complement strand
CAGCCACCAAATTTCAATATCATTCACTTGATTGGGTGCAGCGTTGACCGGATTTAGATGCTTTGACCAGATATTTTTAGACTAGATGCAATTTCCATTCGTTTTTAATTCATTTTGGTGCTCTTCGTTCATTATACAATTGTATTAATTGCGATATCACTGCTTACCAGTGTCTGAGGCAGTTCAATGAGTACATTTTGGATTGATTTTGAATTTTTCGAGGGCAATGAAGAATTATCACGTTTAGAGAAAGAGAGAAAAATCTAGATGTAAGTGGCAAGTATATGGAGAGGTAAAGGAAATAAATTATATTAATTGAATAGGAGGTATAGAGAAGGAACACCAGTGAGACGGATCTGCCTCAGGCAAGGGTAAACATAACTGCTTGTCAATCAGCATCTTCTATGTCCGCAAACATTGATCTAATGTCCAATGTAATTGCCATATCAAGAATAGCTCTTCTTAAAGATGGATGTTCGATTATTTCAGTTTCTGGTATTAATGGATGAGATCGCGGAATGTAATTTCGATTCTAAAATACAGATATTAAAACAACAAAATTATATAAAATTAGGATCGGCACAGTTGCCCGTTAACAGCTGCCCAATATTCTTTTTACATTATATATTCCAGATTTATTAGAAACTTCGGATAATCGTCTAAACTGTACCGGTTTTTAATATATCAAAAAAGGTAATGAGGGAATGGCTATTGCGCTTGTGCATATCAGGAGTTATTGACAAAGGTAAAAATTGCTTATTTCAGGTTACAGATTAAACTCTAATTTTTAAAACTGGAACAAAATAGCACCACAAGAGAGGTCTTTCCAATCGCCTGTTTCGAATCTTTTTAAACTCTGATTTTGAACAAGCATACTGCTTCGCGATTATTTTCTGGGTTCTAAGGTGCCCTGCAAAATTTGTCGCAACTTTGCTGTGTAAATCTTTTTCGTGCATCTGTGTCGGGTAACTATACCGTGTCCCAAAAACTTACCCTAAATAGACGATGCATTCGAATAACAACACAACAAAATATGAACCTGAGTATAAGAAGTCTAAGAAAATCGTCGCCATAGAACTGTAAATAAACAGGATCTATGCTCCGCGACCGCACAAGCAATCGACCAGCTTCAGTTAAAAATCTGTCAATATGTGACTGGGCTTTCTCCCAAAGTTGAAGTGGTATTTCAATTATATTCGATACTAAACAAATGGCGGTTAAAGGGCTATGCAAGAACAGTGTGAAGAGTGAGCCCTTATGTTGCTGTTCGTGAAACGGTGGAGGGGCTTCTTCTGGAGACATTAATATTAGGAAAGGTTGACCAAAATATCTCGGCATGTGTTGAAATGCGTTGCTATTGTCACTGTCGACGATCAGAAAGAAAGGCTTGCGAAGAAAGGGAAACAAATCGCCAGGATACAGACAATGCATATCTTTAAAATGCGGATTCCTTTTATTAGTGTGATCGGCTTCGCGTTTGGTGTTCGTGACAACTCCTCCGAGATCATATGCATCTAAAAAAAGAGGCAAGATAAACTTGTCAATAAAGTAAAATATCTTACAGTCTTCCGGATGTTTCAGATTCGAAAATGCGCCGTCAGCAGAAAGATAAAGCAGGAGAACACCCGTTGGTGGCAACTCTTTAAACCCGGACGCCAAAAATACGTATAACTGACTAAATGTTGGTCTGTACAATAAGTATTTATGTGGATTTTCTCTTTTCAACGAACGCTGGTCACCATTTTCTGGAAAGGTAGTCATTCTACCGAGAGCTGGAGATGTATCATAAAGCTGATTAATGTCTTCTTGAGGCTCTCTTTCAAGCGCTTGCAGCATTCGAAACATATCTAGTGTTAATTCACTAAATTTAACCTGAAACAAATGATTTAAGCAAGTTACCGAGAAAAGAGTAACACATACCTGATCACAAACATTACCAACAATAAGAATTTCTTGCAATGTTAAATGACTTGTTGGTATCTTTTCTAAAGGAGGGGTATTCAGCGGACTCAAGCGATGAGATATGACTAATGGAATATTGTCGACATCGATGACAGTAACAAGGTTATCAGCCTGCAAATGATTCGTTAAATTGGTGTATTAATGTGAAAATATGAATACAACCTCAATGAAAGATTTGATTTCACTGAGCACTAGAGACCATTCCAATTGATCGTCAGGTTCGTACGTCGCCGTATAGTCATCAATGTGTTTTGATAATTCCTGCAAAAAGAAAAAAGTTATTCAAGAAAATTTTCGTCAAAGATACTTACTCTAACAAGATCTCGAACTAATTTCATCTTTTTGAGCAAAAGACAAACAACAATAAACCTTGCATAGTATCGCAGCTTTTTCACCATCAAATCAGATCGTTCTTCTTTACTTGCTTTAGAATAATAGCCTCTTCCTCTGATTGCAGAATAAAAGGAGAATGCTTCGTTCAAATAATTGGTTTCACTTGTTCTTAAACTGTAAAGGAAACAATGAGAATTATTAATTGATTTTAGTTGTGAACATTGATTTTTTATCAATCGTGCTCTAGATTAAATCTTTATAAAAATGTAAAATCGAAAAAGAATAAACGATCTTCTGAAAAATTTTTAAAATTAAATAAAAACAGACAGAAAATGAAGCGCATTTCAAGTACTTTCTTAGTGAGTAAGTAGTAGTAAGTCTGTACGTTAGTGTAAATACAGAAATGAAGAGAAAAGAATAGCTCAACACAAAATGCCTACTTCACCAGGTACACTTGCAGCTACATTAACATGTCATCTTAATCTATTCAAAATTCAAGTTTTAAATAGAAAAGAAAGCATATTAATGTTGTGACGAGTGTACAATTAATTTCAATCGGCTTCTTATTAAATTATGCATGTGGATAACAGTGTAAAATGATAAAATAACAAATGTAAACACTATTGTAAATGATATAAACTGGTAAAAATAAAATGGTAAAACTTGTTTGTTGGGTTAAAATACTAGCGTTCGAAACCTGACCTGCAAGCTCTGATATTTACCGATATCTGCTGTTTTTTCGATCCCTCAAATTGAAACAACTTTAAATAGTAAAGTTAAAAACAGGATTTGAAAACAGCTTTTATCTTTATCGATAATAATTTAAGTTTGGTAAGGTTTTTCCACTAAACTTTCAGTTTTAAACACTAGCAAACACCCAAAATGAAAATGATTAATAATAATCTTAACGCATAACAGTGTATTTAAAATGATGAAACTAAAAAATAAAGAATACATACTAATAATGATAATAAAGTTGTCCAATTTTCGAAGCGATTTCACCGATCTGCCAACGTTTGAGACCATATTTAACGTCTAAAACTTGTCGATGCTGTTGTTGAAATTTCCACAGTTTAGTGTAAACGTCGAAAGTACGTCCAAAATAAGGTTGCCATTGCTTGTGACCGTATTGAGGTAAATCACTGTTAAGGAAAACAAGGAGACAAAATGAAAGCGAAGACGGCGAAATAGCGATCGAATCGAACCGTAATCCGTTGAAAAGCTGTTTGGATTTCTCGAGTAAATGGCAGAATTCGTTCACAATTTTGCGCTCTTGTTCTTCGATCTCACTCATAACGGCCATTCTTCGCTGCTGATGGTGTGCTTGAGCCGTGATATCGTCCAACGAGCCACGCGAATCATAGCAATTATCGAGACGATTGACGGCCGATATTCTGCTTTTTTGCATCTGAATGCGGCGAAAAACAGCAACACACTTCGCTTCTCGTCTTCCAATTCACAAACGCGTGTTGTAAAAAAGAGCAGAAAACAGAAACAATCGCGAAACAGCCGACCACAGAGATTCAGAATGAAATGAGCGGAATGCAATGCTTACAAATGAAATGAATGAATGAATGCACACACAACGATCGTTCTCTGCGAACGTATGGCGTGTGGTTTTTTTGATCGCACAAATTTGAAGCACTGTTCGCACCGAAATTAGGGAGTAAAGAGGCGACGGTTCGGCAAAGAGAGATTCTAAAGTTTGCGTTTATTTTAAATTAATCTGCGACACAATTCACGAGCAAAGGTGGCACACAGTGAGCGGAGAAAGCACATTCACATCGTTCCCACCATTTGTGACACCGCTTTTTAATGATTGCTTTCTTCGCGAGTCGCGTAACGCACAGCGAACGCGTGCTCGCTTTGCTTTCGCGCGCGGCGCCAATTTCAAGCGTCTTTTGCTTTTTGCTACAAAAATACAAGTTTTCGCTTTATTGCTTTTCGCTCACAACATATTCAAATATTTCATTTTCGCTCGTTTTAGCTTTTCATAATTTTGAGTTAAATGAATACAATGCGACAGATAATTTAAATATAAGATGGTAAAAAGAATTTCCATTTCATACTTGTTTCATACCAATTCGAGTACCTGTTTGTTTTTTGATTTGAAATGCTTGTTAAATTTATTTTAATTTTTGTCAATTATCAAACCTTGATGATTCCTTGACTATTAGCCGCTACCACTACATTTGTTCCTATTCTCCAGCAAACTGCACTTACAAAATCACTGGCATCATCTTCACGCTTTTCTTTTTCCTACAATCAAAAATTAAATTCATTACTATTTAAAATCCATTTTTAAATATCACAAACCGATGTTTTCGAAGGGTCGAACCAAAATGTTAAAGTATGTTTTGAAAGTCCTTTAAAATAAATGTATAATGAATTGTTTTCACTTCCACATGCTATATAATCGCCATCAGTGGCTAAACCAACGAAATTCTTCTCATTTACATGTCCTTTGAAAGACCGCTGACATTGAGCTTTTGATGTATTCCATAACTTAAGCTGACTGTCAGTCGAGGCTGAAACAATTTCGTTTTTACTTAAAAACTTAACATATGAGACGGCTTTGTTATGTCCTTTAAAAACCATTAACGGATTCTTATAATTTCTAAGATCATAATAATGAACACAATGGTCAGCAGAGCCAAATGCAACGTGATATCTACTCGTAGGATTGAATTTGACACAGCATACATTCGCCTTAGCTTCCAAAGTTGTAATAGAATGTTCTGTATCCGTCGACCAGAGTTTAACTTTAGCATCATCCGATCCTGAAGATATGAGTTTAGTATCTATTTTATTAAAGTCGACGCTCCAACAACGTTTCTCGTGTTCTTGAAAAACACGCATTTTTTGATTGGTGAATGCATCCCAAACAGTAACAGTTCCTTCGTAATCACTGCTGGCCATCATGCTTTTAAAGTAAGAACTCCAACTAACACAACTTATTTTCGAATTGCACTCCATTTCCGTAATTGGATAATGAATATCTAATGTATCTTTAACAACGGTTGAGTATTCAAATAATTTAATCTTTTTGGTAACACCAGCAATAGCAAAAAACTCATTGTCTTTATCGAATTCAATACTTGATACAATACTTGCCCCGTTGAAAGGATCACTTGTATATAATAATGTAGCTAATGGTCTTAATGAACTATACATTGTAAACTTATTCAAGGTTTCAGTAAATTCCATTAAACCATCAATTGATGTGTCGTCTGCTGAAGATGATAAGGTAAGTGACTTGGCACGATTTGTAAAATAACATTGCTCTAAATCATCAAAATGCATTTGCATTTTTCTTCTTCTGTTTTTCAAAGAGGAAGAATAATATGTGTTACATTTACCAATCATTGGCTTATTGAATCTGTCTATTTCTTCAATACCGCTGCTGCTTGGTTCACTTCCAGCACATAAGTCTCTTTCCAACAGAGAACTGGAATCTACTCCGTTCTGATTTTCATGATTAATTTTAGCTGCTTCAGCTTCATTTCTTACTAATTCTTCAACTCGTTTGTTATCTTCGTCGATCAAATTGATTTCTTTGCTTAAATGATCTAATTGCTCTTTCTTGTGTTGCCTCACTTGAGTTAAAAATTCGTATAATAGCTGATTTTGAATAGCTTTTGATGTCTAAAAAAGAAATCCAAATAAATTCAATTACCAAATTTGATTTTCTCATTTTTCGCTAAACCTCTTCGAAGTGTTTTTTCTTTTGCGACAAGATGTCAAGAAGAGAGTTGATCTCATTTAAACCCAACTGATCACTTTTTAAACAAATAAGCTGCTGAAGTTCATTGATCTCATTTAAACTCTGCGAAGAAAAAGGTGTTTAAGTAAATCGCCCAATTTGACATATTTAAACGAAACAAACATTTTTATCGCTTTCGATTTTCTTTTGAATAACACTTCTCTGATGCTTAGCGATCAATTCGTTCACTGAAAAGAGAAACAAATGGTAAACACAGAGAGCGTCGTTAAGGAAGCGAAAAACTTACGTAAAAAATTAGGAAAAATTTGATCAATGATAAAATTACACTTCGGACATCGATGGTTCATCTGAAGACTCGCTGTTATGCATTTGTGACTGGGAACAGAAAAAGAGGGAAGTTAATAATGAAAATGCAGAATCAATATGCGATGCATACCAAAATGTATGACCACATTTAGTAACCTGTGCCTCTTCGATCATTTCGAAACAAATCGGACTGCAATCGGAGAAAAGCGAAGAAAGAGGAAATGAGAAAGCGATCAGCGAATGGTGCGCGACGTTTGCCGCAAACGAATGCTTACCACAAAAAATCGTTGCTTTTATCTTCGAACGAATGATTGACACCATTCAATACTAAAGGCAGCGGCCGCTTACGCTTTATTCGATTGCTTTCCATTTTTGTGATCACTTTTCGAGATGAAAACGCAAAACAAATAGAAGTCTACTTGTCGCTCACAAAAGTGAAGCGTTCTTCGCTTCTCTTTCACACAAAACCACCAAAAATCGCGACGCGTTTCGAATGCAACAGATGTCAGCGTTTGTTCGATGCACGCGCTTCTTTAGTGTTACGCGTTCAAAACGCGTGTTTCAATTACGATCGCGTTTTAAATTCATTATCCAAATTCATTATTTTAAAAACATTCTTATTTGCTTCATTTATAGTGCGCATATTTGCGCAAAATTTTATCGACTTTTGTTATTTAAAAGCGATTAAAATAGATAATTAATTCAATTTTTTAAAAATTGTTTAAAAATTTTTGAATATTTAGAAAAACTGCATTAAGTTATTAAAATTTTCGGCGCAATTAGTGATACAATTAAAAAACACTTTAAATTGTAAAGTATGTGATGTCACAATCAAACTAGAAACTGTTGCCAATTTTTTCAGTCATTCGTTTTTGAGAAGAAAAAATTTTAAAAAAAGATTTCAATGTAAGCGGCAATCATTTCTAAAAAGTGTGAATTCTCAACTTTTACTTTCATTTTCAAGTGTTTCGAGCATGTTTTCAACTGAATAGTTTCGTTAGCTTTGTGAATGTTTTCGCTAATAAGGCACAATTAGTGCGATTAAATATTTGCTTCACTTGAAAACTGGCACAATAATTCGACAGACATTTAAGCGAGTTTATTTTAACGAACAGTTACAGTTATCCGATTTTTCTGTTTTTTCTACTCTCAAAACCTTTAACAATGATTCTTTGAACGTTGACGACGTCAAGTTTATTTTTAAGAGTCGTGTTCAGGATTTGAAAATAATTTTTTTTTCTTATTTTCGGTCCATTTTTATCCGAAAAAGGTATGAAATATTTTATTTTATGATTTTTGCTAACATCAACATCGATAAAAGTGTTTTGAATATTTTTCGTTTAAATTTGATAATTTCTAAAATAACAGTTTTCAAAGTCGATTTGAATTTTATTTAAAAATTGAAAATTAAATTAACATCTGTATTCTCTTTGAAGCTTTGTCGCATTCTACATTGTCTATTTTATTTCAGAAGAATATTGCTAAAAAGAATTTATTTGAACATCAAAATATAAACAACAACAACAATAATTGAATGCTAGCAAGTATTAATAATTAATAGGTTATTATTAATACTTTCTAGCATTCAAAGTTGATTTAAGGTCAAAACTTTTATATATTTATCTACAATATTAACTATTTCAAGTTATTTTTACGAATTATTTCCGTTTCAAGTGATATTTTGAACTTTCATCTTTCATATTTGCATAAAATTATCATTGAAAAACAGAATTAAATATTCTTGTTGGATTTACAGTCGTTTTCAAGTATTTTCGAAAATTTTGTTGTTGCAAATCTTAATTTCTAAACCTTTCTCCAACTATCTACTTAAATCACTCAATTTTTGTTTTAACTTTTGAGGAAAATGAGCAAAAATTTTTAAAACATTCTTCAACTTTTTAATTGATTACTTTTTAAATTAAAAAGCAATTTTCGAGTCCAATTTTCTTAATGAACACAAAATTTTTAAATAAAAGTAAGACTTAAAATCATAATTAAAAATTAATAGAAAACTATAAATTGCGAAGAAGTAATTCCAAAATAATTAAGCTATGGCTATTAAAGTATCTCAAACAAAGAAATGAAAAAATTTTTTTTAGGGTAAACTTAAAGCAGAATTTAATTAATGTTAATCATCAGTTTATCTTTTATTTTTACTCTTTCAAAAATTGATTTCTCAGCTAAGAAAATTTTCGCCAGAAGTTCAGAAGTAGCACTTTTTATTCATAAATTTGCTTTTCTTAATCTTTAATGTTAATAACGCCACTTGATAAAAAAAATGATGATAATGAAGTAAAAAAAAAACTTTTTACCATTTGTCTGAAGTAATTCACCAAAAAAAGTTTTCTTCAAGCATTTAAAGTAATTGCCAAACAAACAAAGGAAAGCAAAATGAATTTTCTAATGCCATATTATTCATGAGAGTTAGTCAGAAGGCAAGGATAAACCATTTTCAAGAATATTCCTAAAAGGTTAAACCATTTAACTGGGAGATTATAAATGTATAATGCGTACTGTGTTCGAAGCCTAAGGGAAGAAAATTATTGCATTTGAAAACTAAAGTGGTGCTTGCAGCAATGAAAACATTGATGAGATGATAAACCGGAGTCGATACTTTCTTTACTCGATTATGTTTGAATGACTTAATTAACAATCATTCATTTTAACGCAAAATCGCTAATCGCTATAAGACGTTTTTAAAACAAAGTTTCCTATAGCTAAAAAAATTCTTTACATGTCGTCGACTAAGTTCACTGTTGTGAAATATCGACTCTTTTTCATCGATTTTGATTAGCAATGAACTTAAAGCATGCTTTGCTTAGAAACACATTGTTGGAAACCTAATAAAGTGGTTTAAATGATTAAAGTAAAATATTTATGACAGATATTCACAACTTTAACATGAATTCTGTTTAAAAAAAAAATTTCTTATTTTTTAAAGTTAATTCGCAAATTCGCGAAACTTTTTAGAACATAGCTGTAAAAATTTAAGTGAAATAGTTGCTTTACATGTTTAACGCTGTAAGAAACTTCATTTTTCTCAAGTAGTGCTTCGTTTTCGAATAATTCTCAAAATAGAAATGTATTAAATGCAGCTTAATGTTTGATTTATAATATATTTTCGAAAACGTCAGCTATACTTAATATCTAGTAAAACTATCAAAAAAGCTAACATAATTAGATTAAATTAATTTACTTTGTAGATTTAGAGGTAAAAAATAAATCAAAAATGAGTAATTTCTTGTTGCTTATTTCATATCACAAATTATTGATCCAAATTTTCTGTCGAAATAGTTCTTTTTGTTATTGAATTTGCTTTTCTTCGTCTGTAATCTTCACTCACCAACAACGAAAGTGATATTATGATGAGATAATTTACGAGTAGAACATAGTTTGCGTTCACTGCTCCAAAATTATTCATCAAAATTGTGACAAGTTGAGTGCAAGTTATTGCAAATATAGCGTTAATTGCGAATGATATGCCGTACACAGTACCACTCGGAAATGGATAGGTCACTTCAAACATAAAATCTACGACAATCGCACAGTTTGTATTTCTACAAATGCCGAAAACAAAGAGCGCTAAGTAGAGTAAAATTTCTGATTTAAGCCACAAACTTCCGATGAAAGAAGTTATGAGAAGTGCACCAAAAACACTGATAATGATGTTCATAATTTTATAATTTAAAATTTTTTTCGTCAAAATTTTGACAATAATTGTGCCCAAAAATGCACTTCCACTGAGAAGGAAACCGGCAATACTTAACTGTGTTTCTCCATGAGTGAATTCCGATAAAACCGATTGATTGAGTGTCAAAAGCAATGCTTGATTACAGGTTACAAGAAGCGAAAAGCTTATGCTCAAATAGTAGAAATTGCTGTTCTTCAATAAATCTCTCCAGCTGTAATCGGCTATTTCGCGTAATTTTTGCGATGCACTCGGCGGTGTGGGTGGTTTGTCTCTGACCAGCATTAAAATTAACAAAAATAATGCAACACTTATAACAGCTACTGGAATTAGTACGAGACAGAAACCATTTCTTATTTCTTCATCCGCCTTTGTGTACTTGAAGATGAGCATCGATGGTAAGAAAGAAAGAGCAAAGCCTAAAGAGATTGCCACTTGCGAAACACTGATCACAGTCGCGGATTCTTCACTTTTAAACCAAACTGAAGCCACTGTTGGCATAATATACAATGAAATTTGAAATGAGAAACTCTGAAACATTTGTCCGATGAAAATGAACCAAAAAAAGTTTCTTCGAAGTGCCATACACTTAAGACAAGCTCCAAATGCGCATAGAAACGCAGAAACGGTAATCGAACTTCTGATGCCGTATTTTTCACACGCGTAAGTCAACGGGTAAAATGCTAACATTGTCAAAACAATTCCTGAAAGGCCGAGCCAATCCACCGCCAAATAGTTTACGTCATAATAGTCGGCGACTACATTCGCTATTGAAGAAAATTCTTGCATTTGAAATGAAACAGACACTTGAAGCAAAAGAAGCATCAATAGTATGATAAACCTCCATCGATAAGTTCTGTACTCGATTACGGTTGATGAATTTTCTTCAACATCGTTATCCATATTAACTCTCACAAGTTTGCACTTAAAAGCTTTTAAAAGAATCAAATAAAAATTTCTCACAATCGTATTAAAAAGTTCTTTTCGGAAGAGTATTCCGAGTATTGGCAAATAAGAGCAATTAATCACTAATGATGCTCATTAACCGAAGTCACTAGGAAACAAACTAAATTCAATCTTCAATTAAGAGCGATTTTTCTGCGAACGAAGAACTTAAAGTTATCTCGAGTCTCAAAAAATTTGATTAGCGGTTTAAAAACTTAAAAGCAAACATTTCCTCAAACTTATTGATTCTCGCCGCTACCAGGGTCATTGAATAAAGGAAACGTAAAAAAATGTCCTTTAAATTTGATCGCAAACTAATCATTTAAAAAATAATAGAAAAGATCCCGTGTTTTCAATTTTAGCTGAAAAAATTTTCTCTTTTCAACTTTTTTTTCTGTTGAGATTGAAAATTTATTCTCACTATTTGTTTACGAGTCATTTAGCTCAAGGCTTTCTCAAACGGCAATCATTAACACATTTATCAAGTAAACTCTTTAAATGGGTGTATCTGGTTTTTTGACACTTTCTATCACCTTTTTTCGCCAAGGTTTAATATGTAAAATGAAACGAGTACCTGTTGTGTGTGTGTCGCGATTTTAAGTTAATGACATAATCATAGGTGAATTCAATTTGCTCGTGATGCTTATCTAAAATTCCATACAAAACAAAAGCATAAAGTGCTGAATTATAAATTTGGGTGGAATTAATTGCTTATAAATTAAATAATTAATAATTTATATTGAATTCTCAGACCGAATAAGCGAACTTCGTCTGATACAAGCCCGTTTCAAAAACAAAAAATTGGATGCCCATCCGTTTGTCAAAAAAATCTCGTCCAGAATATTCTGAAAATGTCCAAAATTTAAAAAATCATAAAGTCCATGAGTTAAGGTTAACTAAATCCCATTTAGTATAAACTTTTTGGACAATTTAAACGAGATCAAAATTTTATTCTTGTGCAAACATCATAATTAAATAATTTTTAAAAATTGATTGAAATGGTGCAATGCTAGTTTTTCCATAGGCCAAATGTGTTAAGGCATAATTAGCATTAAATGAAATGGGTTTAGGCAAAGTGGGCTTATTTTCATAGGGAAAACACCTATTAGGCGAAATGGGTTTAGCGAATTGGGAAGGAACCCTGAGCATCTATGCATTCTTTTATCAGACACTCTCCTATATCTCATCTTTGGGTCTTTCAATTGTGTTTATTTAAAAAATGGTACAAAAGTCAAACAGTTGAAGGCATATAACCGCGTGATATTGTTTCAAAAACATGATTAATTGAAAAATATCGGCATTGTTTTGAAGTCAAATATTTATATTTCTGTTTAAAAAATTTCTAATTTTACTTTAAAAATAAAATCAGAAAAAGAAATTTCAAATCAAAAAGTAAAGTTAAAATTTACAACAAAATGAAAGAACAAAAAGTGGATTTGAACCAAAAGCCTTTATGTTGAAAGCGCGGCTCGATCCCACTGTGCAATCGAGCTTTTGTTGAATTTTAAATTTAAATATTATCTCTTATATGTGATCTGAAATACCGCTCGCGAGACAGCTTCTAAAAATCACATCACTGTACACTTTTTTTTCTCAAAAATAAAATAAAATAAAATTGTGTGCAAAATTTAATCAAAATCGGCTAATTACACTTGAAAAGTGTCCCTTGTCAGTTCAATCTTTAACCAAAAAAAAAAATTAAATAAATTATCAATCTAGTTTTCTTTTTAGCAATTTCTGATACTTTATCAAAATCATTTCAAATGAGAAAGAAAAAGTTTCACTCCAGAGTGGAGTTTTTATTGATGAATGAAACTTAAAAATTTGTAGACTTGTTTTAGGTCAAGAGTGAAAACACATTCTTTTTCTTATTGAGAATTTACGCTAGCTATAATTTAGCATAGCAATGAAATTCAAAAATAGAAATTACAATTTATTTCAGCACTAAATGCGGTGCAAAATTCCTTATCGTCATGCTTCATTTTATAATATAGCAAAGAATGGAAAAAATGATCTTAATTATTCAATTAGAAAATTATTAAGAAAGTAACGCTGGACTTCCGCTCACAGGAAAAATAATGCTGAAATATAATCGGAAAACAAATTGGAGTCGCGCAAAGCTTTAAGGTTATCTTTAAGCTTGCTTAAGAAATGACAACAATAATA
>NCKU01004108.1:0-13127 GCA_003675995.1 Dinothrombium tinctorium | reverse complement strand
AAAAAAAGAATTAAAAGTTAAAATTGTTGTTTTTCAACAATTTTGGATTTTTGATGCTTGTTTATTTTTGAAAAGCTACATAATTATTGAAAATAGATGTTTAAGAGTTAAAATATGTAAGATAAAAAGCAAAAGCTAAATTAATATGCAAATTAAAACAGGTATTAAGTGGATTAAGTTGAAAATGTTTTATGTTAAAAATTGCTCCTTAACTTTTTAAATGCAAGCATAAGTTTTCCTGCTGTTAATATTTTGTTCTTGTTAAAATTTTATTTGCCTTTTAATCAGATATTTAAACAGTTTTAGAACAGATGCTATCCTAATATACTAAGGAGCTTTATATGATTGCATTCTTGTTGCTCATAGAAACTGTTTGACATTGTGAATTTTGTTGCAGAGAAACTTTTTCAAACTTATCGATTTCTTTTTTCGTTAAGGTTATGATGGCGTACTTTCTCAAATATAAATCAAATATTAGGATAATTTTATATTGAATCAAATCAATCAAGTTCTTTTCTCAAAAAAGTGAAAAAGTTAAATTCTAACCTTTCATTTCCTAGAAAAGTTTACTTTGAGCATTTTCTCATTTCTTGGTTGGATTAAGTCATGAATTATGTAATTTTTACCTTTTTCAAAATTCGTTCAACTAAAATATTTGAATATCAAAACATCATTAGTAATCAATTTCAATTTCAAGTTTTCTTTTAAACATTTTCTCTCTTATTATCCTTACGATTTCGCCATATTGTCATACAATTGTAAATCTTATTTGGTCACATCCTCGAAAACATGATTTGATCACTCGCAAATTCGAGAAACCATTTTATTTTTTATCGCCAAAATAATAGACACATCGAAAAAGCAGGAGGTAGTCAGGAAGAAAAATTTAATCTTATTCACTTACTTAATCAAAGCCTGGTGTCAACTAATTCTTTCGCTCAATACGAATCATCATTATGTATAGAGTGTGATGCTGCGTTCGCAAAGAGAAGAAAAAAGCAGAAACAAGCACCATTGATTGACTGGCGCAAAGAAATAAATGAAAGGATGTAAAACAATTGTAGCAGATGTTACTCTTCCAATGAACACAATCTCTTACAGCTTCTTTAATTGAAATACACTTTTTTGGTTTTCGTACTTTGTGCTTATGAAATCATGCATTATAAGACTGCCTCACAAATTTCTCATTATCACAAAATTTCAGAATTTATTAGTGCGTCGAAGTATATTTTCTAGCTCATAATCTTTACATTTATTTTCGCTTTATGGAGTTAAATGAATAAAAATTAGTTACTTTTTAATTTAAACTTTTTGTTAAGTTCTGAAATTATTGAAATATGTGGAATCGCTAAAACATATGGAAAATGAATTTTGGAGATAACTTCTTCCTTGCATTTTTTTTAGTTCGAACAAATATGTGAAATACTCACATATATGAGAGCGCTAACATTAATTCCATCAAGTAAATCGGTCGAAAACTATTTCAGCATTAATCGACTGAAGAAAACTTAAAAAGTTTAAAAAATCGGGCGTTTCGCTGAAATTGACAAACGTTTTTGTGTTCCGTATAGATACATCGTCGTTCTTTATCCGCTTCGACCGCGAATAACAAAACGAACAGCTGCATCAGTTGTCATTATGATCTGGTTGGCTGCTTTTCTGCTCGCTTTGCCAGGTTTGCTTTTCTCGAAAACTTTTACGATTCAATACTTGGATGGTGAGCACCGTATATTGTGTACACTTGAATGGCCTGACGGAGTTTCAGGATTTTCGAGGATTGATTACATGTGAGCAATTTTCAAGTCTTGTAATCAATGTGTAGTTCCGCTCTCTACTTTGCTTTCTCACTGACAATAGCTAACATTGACAAGTGCCATTTTTTTACAGTTACAACATAATATTTTTCATTTTGACTTATGTTGTACCGATGGTCTCGATGGCAATCACCTATTCGCTTATGTCAAAGGTTTTATGCGGAAGTAAACAGATCGGTGAAATGACAAACGCTCAACAATCGGCGTTGAAATCTAAACAAAGAGTGGTTCCCATGCTAATCACTGTAACAGTTTTATTTGGCATTTGCTGGCTTCCTTATCATGTTTACTTCATTTACACTTACCATCGACGAGAAGTCACACATCAAGAGTTCGTACAGCACCTTTATCTTGCGTTCTATTGGTTAGCGATGTTCAACTCATTTCTTAATCCTGTCATTTATTGTTTGCTCAATAAAAGGTAATTCTTGCATAAAATGCGCTCTATACTTACTTCGTTAGAGAGTTAATTTATTAACTTTTTCTGTTCCACATAACTTTCAATTTCAACAAGTGAAAGATTTTTTATTGACAATAAAAATTTTGCATTTAAATATTTGTATTCATATACATTAAATCACAGGACGTATTATGAATTTTTCATATTTTTCGATTTTCAAAAACTTTGTCAAAGAGTCAAAAGATTCGATTACAAAAGAACGAAGGCTCAAGCTTTAAAAAAGTAGTTTGCGTATCAAAGAATGTTTCTAGATCATCTCTGCATGTAATGTTACCTTTTAGAGAATGGCTTACACTAGCTTCACAACCTGACGAGATAAAAAAAGCGCTCAAAGTTGTTTTTGATTAGCATAATTTCGTGTGAAAATACTGAGTCCGAGAACTTTGAAACTCCGCGTCCAAGTTTTTTCGATCATTTCATTTTGTGATAGAAGTTGAAACAATCGCAAGAGCTTAAGTCAAGTTTCTTGTAATCTGTAGCTTTATAAACAGCAAATTTTATTTTTGATCTATTCAATGCGCTTCGCTGGCTTAGAGAAACCAATCGATGGCATTTTCTCCCTATGGGTTAGGATTGACATGACATTAAGTGGAAGATGTCCATTTCATGATCGAAATATTTTATGCCACTTTAAAATTTTTCCAATTTTTTTGAAATTTCGATTTAGAAACTTTCGGTTCTTCTTTTTTATCTAGATTTTTAGCTCTTGTCCATTAAATTTTTCAGATATTTTCAAATTAAAAATTTAAATTATTTGATGAAAAATTTTCTTATAGGTTCAAAGTACATTTTAAAAAAGTACTTTTCTGCGCTCGTGATCAACCGATTGAAACAACAACCGTTTCTTCTAAGCGTCGACGATCGACTCTAAGCACTAATCTCTATCACAATGAGGTCAATAAATTGTCTTCTTCGAGAAAAGCAATTACTGGAAACATTCGTCAATCGATCTGCGATCAGGTCGTTTAAAGATGCACACAACGTAATCGAAATGAAACAAGTTAAAGTGAAATAAATTGGATGTATGCCATTGTAAATATGATTCATTAGCACTGTGTACGGAATGTGTTCAATAAATTCGTTCATTGAAGATTAAAGAAAAAGTAATGAAGATTTGCGGTTGTCTGTCGAAAACCGATAAGGCGTGTCACCGATAACGGATTAAAGTATTAAATTTTTACTCAGAGCAGAGTTTGTTTCCTTTTTCACCTACCTTTTGAAAACAAGCTATACGAGGTAAAAATATGTTTTCTTTTATCAGATAATAATTTATGCATTACGATAATATTTTTAAGCAATGCTCTTCTCTTCGAAGCAACAAACTTGATTGATGGGCTTTTTCAACGTTAAAGATAGCAATTAATTGAATTTTGTTGCATATAGTTTAGTTGAATTTACCATAGATATTAATTTTTAATATTATTTTTAATATTTAAATATAAATTTACAATGTAGCGTTTCATATTTAAACCATTGATTTGACATAATTGCAATTTAATGATGTTTCGCACCAGTAAGAAATTTAAAAAACAATAACAAAGTTATTCAAAAAAACAATTGCTTAACAACACAAAGATTAATTACTTGGTTTGACTAAATCATTAAAGAACAAAAGTTTTTCATTATTTTTTTATCGAAGTTTAGAAAGGAATTCAATGACATGCTTGATGCTTTTTGTATTAAAGCTTAAAATCGCAAAAAACGCGAATCGTTTTTGAAGCTTTTGAAAATAAAAATGAAATTCAATTTAACAATAGATGAAAGCCAAGTATAAACAATCAAAGTTAACACTGTTGAGGAAAATTTATAAATTATGTTACCTATAATTGGGTTTGTTGTGCAAAGAATACACCATTCTATTCCCACGATCTTTTGATTTGATCGATATAAGTTATTAGTGATAACTTATCACAGAATTTGAGAATTGCTACTCTCGCCACAAAATTCAGAGTTAAGATGCGCATCTGAGGTTAATAAGCTTTGATGCCATGATGAAGAGATGAATGAATTTGGAATCTCTCTTTATTATTTAATTTATTGATTTATGATTATTTTTTATAATTTAATAGTTATAATTAATTGAATGTACTTAATTCAAAAGGGCGTATCATGCTTTACAATGCATTGTTATATACGCCATTTTGAGATAAATTAATTCAATTAATGATTAAATTTATTATGAAACAAGATTCAAAATAAAATTTGACCTAAATTATTGTTCAAAAACATTCAATTTAATAATTTAAAAGTAAAAATCAAAGCTTTTAACAATCACAAAACTCCAATTTGGATAATTAAATTAAGCTTAATTGGATAAGCTCGTAAAACTTTTGGAAAATTTTTTCATTTATTTTAATTTTGTTTGATTTAAAACTGAATTTGATTTAATAAATAGCAGGAAGTTTTAACTGAAAAATATTGTGAAAGTTTGTGGAAAAAAGTGTTTGTTTGTCTTTTATGAGGCGTAAAACTAAATTTTTACGCAAAAATTGATTGTTTCACATTTTTGCTCATTAACTAAACTCAAAATATGCTTTGAATTCAACAATCAATACACGATGAATGCATGATGCAATGCAACAATCAATTAGAGATAATTTTGTGTAGAGAAAAAAATAGAAAGTGTTGTTGTTAAAAATAATTCTGAAACTCAAATTTTCATCACAAGTGAGTTTGATAATTTAACATTTTATTAATTTAGATATTTTTCATTTGGTAAAATAAATTTTTCACACAAATGTTCATAAGCATATACATTTCGAGTTAACTCTTTGTTTTTGTCAATCAGAAGCAGAAGCACAGATTATTTTAATTATATTTCGCTGTGATTTATATGCTTGAAAGTAATCAGCATTTAGCAAAGTCCACTCGTAACGCAAATTAATTATACAAAATAAGAATTCAAATTAAGCCAACGCATTGAGTTTAGACATATTGCGTTCGCAAACAAATGGATCGAAGTTTATTGCGAACGCGCTTCGCTTCGAAAGCGTATAGAACCGAGACTTTTTTACAGCGTTCAAATTTATTCTTAGAGACATTTCGTTCTTTACACACGCGGAAAGCGCGAAAGTGTTCGGGTGGGACGGATAAAAATGTCTCAATTAATTATTTTCGGGCGCAAAAAAGAGTGAAACTCAAAGTTTCTCGAGTTTCGAGAATGAAACAACGCATTTAAAATATTTATTTGTGTGAATGGAGCATCTTTCTTGAATCGAAAAGCATTTTTGTGTAAAAAATTGGTTCACTTTTCTGAAAAATGCGACGTAAGGATCGTGAGCATGAAAAATAAAAATACTAAAAATGGGAAAATTTTAATATTAACATTCAGTGGAACTTTTCGAAAATTGTTGCAAAAAGTGAGATTTGTTCAAACAAGAAAACAAGTTTTGACTTGAAGCTAACATTCTATTTGCAGTCTACTAGACAAAAATCAATAGAACAAAATCATTTGAAATTTTGTATTGATTTCTGAGATGTTTCTTAATTTTTTTTTAAATTTATGATAAAAAGTTCAGTTAAAAACAAAACTGCCTTCAAATTTATATACTCTTGTGAACAGCGAGCGATAAGAGCAAATTACAGCGAAATGCGCAATTCAAAACGATAAAAATAATGCTTGTGATATTTTAATTTGATTAAGTAAATGTTAATTTTACATATTAAATTAAATTTTCAATTTATTCAGCTTTTCAAGTGATTATTTCAAGTTTAAATTTAATTTGATTATTTAAATTATTATTTTCAAGTTTTTGGTTGACAAACGGACAGAAGGGTGCAGCAATTTTTAGCATCTCGAATTGAATTGATTTTTATTTTCTTTTTTCTCGCTAATTGTTGTGTTACAATCAGAGATGGGAATATGAAAAATTTTAAGCAATCATTGAATACTAAATTCATGAATGATAACAGCTTTTAAACATCAATGCAAATTTTTGTTATTATTTATAAATAATATAAAAACGACTGCATTAACCTTTTCATTTTCATCAAGACAATTTTCCATTAAGCTGAAGATTTTTCAAAAAGGTTTTGATGAAAATTTGAAGTGAGATCTGGTCAAAAATAAAGTAATTATTCTAAATATTGATAAATTTAAATGTTTTTTTATTTTATTTTATACAGATCCATTTTTAAAGTAAAAAAACTAAATTCATCAGATAAAACAAAAACAGATTGCAAGTACTCAACTTTCTTGCAATGCATAGCTTGTACAACATGTACTACCTTATAATAAACTGTACTAACGTAATAAAAAAAAAATACATTTTACTTCTGAAAACATATTTCATTGCGTTACAAAAACTTTTTAGTTGATATCAAAGTGCATGTTTACACAAGAAAATAGTTGTGTCGTTTTCGCAATGCAATTTAGTATGTTATCAAAAGTAAAAAGTAAAGTTTCTGATCACGGCAGTGCAACGCAAGTTTCATACACTCTCCCTGTATAAACATCGAGCTGAGCTGAACGAGCTTTCATGCTATCTGGTAACCAATAATCAAAAATCAAAAATTTATGTTATAAGATAATATTTCAAATGTTGGATAATTATAATTGACGTGAGTCAATGTTTGCTTGACTAAAATAATAAATTCAAATCTTAACAATATTTCAAGATAAAAAAAGATTTTTTGAGAATAGAATAAAATGACAATAAATATAATTTTGCTCTCGATCAATTTTCGGTATTTTGCTTGCTTAGCATCCATGATATTTTGATAAATTCTGATTTCATAAAATAAAAAAAATGAGCAATAAGATGAATTGATTAAAGGAAATTCCAATTTTAAAAGCACAAACTTTCGAAAATTTATTTTTATTATTTAGTTTCTTTTCTATTTTACTTACACTAATAAAATAATTGAAGAAAAATTTAAAATTTTACATGCTTCAGTAAGAAATGTTTAAAAAACATTTAAAAAAATTTTTTTTCAGCAATTTCATAAATGTAAAAAAAGTTAATTGTCAATTAAATTTCAGTTATAAATTGGTATTTTCTTCAAGCAAAAAAGTGCTTTGAGAGCTAATTTTTGGCGAATGAAAAATCATAAATAAAAGTTAGAAAATATAAATGCGAGTGAGTCGCTTTATTCGAGGAAAACTGTATAGCGAAGATAAAATGTTTCGAGTAAAGCTGCAACATAAATATTTGTTTGTGAAAAATCGATTCATATAAAACAAATTGTTAAGTAAAATATTGATTATCATATGAAATTCTTTTAAATCTAACTATGATTTCATATTCGAATTCAAAATTGAAAACGCAAAATCTAATAAGCGAAAGTGCTAAACCAATCGATTAAAAGTGAATCTTTAATTGTTTAAAGTGTGCAGCTTAAAATAATTAATAATCTTTGAAAATTTTTTCTCATTATCATTCTGCAATGGTTATAAACTTGAAGTATTCCGAGTTTAATGAGAAAGAAAAATTTAGACCAAAACAGCGCCGTAAATCATTTTCTTCATCAGTTAAATGAGTTTATTTCGAAAATGATTTTCAAGCTTCATTCTGTTTAGATCTAAAGAATAAATTCAATTACGAAGCTAAGAAGAATGACATTTTTTTACGGTATACCCGATGAATAGAGCTACTTAAGCAAAAACTGCATTTTGCAAAAATCTTCATTTTCTCGTAAACTTATACAAAGAAAACGAGAAATCGATACGAAAACGCGAAAGAGAAAATTAGAGGAAGAAAAAGTTTTGTAATGTAGAAAAATGCGTTGCAAACTAACGCTCACTCACTTTTACTTTTCGCTCCAATTTGATTCGTTTTCTTTGGGAAGTGTAAGGTCACTTGTTCTACATTAGCCGAGTCAAATAAAGTGAAAATCACAAAGTGCATAACAACAATATAATATAGCATCGGGCATTTACAGCTTTCTCATTTCCATCATCAAATCATATCAAATCATATTCCATCATCAAATCATATTTCCATATGTTAGCTGGTCATTGATGTCGCTTCATTTTTAAAATTTTTTATTTTTTCAACATTCAAAAAAAGGAAAAGAAAGAAAAATGTCTCTTTACTGAGACAAGAGTAGATAGAAAAAAATGGTCGAATGCTTATTTGAAGCAAGGCAAACTTTGGCCATGTCTACACGCAATTAGAAACAGAAATGAGAAGTGCAATATCTACAATAGAAGTTTTGCGGCAAATGATCTGGAGAGCATTTAATTTATAAAATAATCGCTGCGCAAAACAGCGTACGAAATCGCAAATAAATTGTTCTTCAATGAATCAAGTTGAAAATGGGCTCTTTTCTTCTTCGCCCATTTGGATCACTCGCTATCGAAAGTGACAATGATATAGCGAGTAGCAGACAGTTTCGCAATTTACGCAAAACGAAATAACGAAAACAGTTTTAAACCCTTGCTTCTGACTCTATAAGCTAGTGATAAAATTGAATTTATAGTTGTCGAAATTCACTGCTTAAAGAGTGATGCTGTGTGATTAAAAAATAAAAGCGGAAACTAATGTTCGACTCGTTTTCTTATTGAAATAGAGACAAAAGAACAAATGTCTCAAAAAATAAACAAAAAACTAATGAAAGATCATTTGCGGTATGCCATTAATCAAAATCAACGTCAAACGAACGCTCACAATGACAACTCATTCAAAATGTTATGTAAAAAGCCAGAGAACGGCTAATATACTTTCAACTATAGCAAAAATTCATGTGATATGCATTACACATTTGTTTGCAAAATACAACTGAATTCCATTATGTGCCTTTCCATTGTCGGACTTGTAAGATAAGGTCATAAAAACGAGAATAAGGAAAAGGCAGATTTTCCATCGGCGCGACTCAAATATCAGCTTTATATCTTAAAAATAAACGAAGTTTCATTTTGAAAATAGTTTAAAATAGATTTTTAAGCATTTTTTCGTTTACAGTCGATCAATAATTGCATTAGCTACAATATTTTTGAAATAATGATGATGATTCGACAAACTCTTCGCTATATGCTAGGAAAATTCTCTTTAAATAAATTTAGAGTTTTCTACAATATAATTAAAAATAATAAATATATTATTAATTAAAATCTTATTTTTTATCATTTAAAAATTAGTAATCGCAATTTTCAACAAAAGTGAGTAAGCTGGTTGACCCGATATTTTACCGCAAATTTTAATTCAACCCATTGCAATATTTAAAGATCATGAACTAACTATTATTAAAAATTAAAAATTGTTTTCTTCAATACTTGTAGTAATTTTTTTGTGATTTGATAAAGTCGTTCGGTTCTATAAGATACACTTTGAATTAATAAAATATTAATAAAAATAATTGATATTTATTATGATCACTGATACTAATAAAATTTTATTCTTTGTTTTCAAAATTTAAACGACTCAACATAAATTTAATTTTCAACTTACAAATTAGATCATTAAATCAAATTAGATTCGATTTTCCATGAAAATAATTTATTAACGAAATTATGATTTTCAAACGTTCCTTTTCAAAATTTTTCACTTAATGAAGTTCCTTTAAGAGCTGTTTGAAGTTTCAATGAACTTTAATTCAATTTATTCGCGTGTTAAGTATTTTTATTACATTCCATGCCATTTATGTGAATAAAGCAATAATAAATTACAATCACATATAATCCTAACACAATCTCATAAAGTGAAAAATAAAAGTAATATAAATCGGAGATCGTTTACTCTTTGCCGCTTTGGGAAAATGTAATTTGATTTAACGTCCCATAAGCCAATGGACATAAATCAGTCGTTTTAAATCAAAATGTCATTTTAAATTACCTCTCACGGAAGAAATATTGAAAATTTTTTCTTTTGGTTTATCTTTTAATTTCTTTTCTATTGAAGATTTAAATTTAAGTAATCTTACTACTCTCTTTATAAAATTGTTAACATTTCGCTGTGAAGAAGGCTTTTCGTTGTTAGCTTTTTTCGTCAATAGTAGTACAGTAAATATGTTTTAAGTTAGAGCTATAGATAATTTTTGCTTAATGACGCTTTCTATTAAAATGTTATTGTTTTGAAAAATGATAAAAGAGTTTTTTTTTATTGATAACAAGGCGATTTATTTGATAACTTTCAAGGAGAATGGTAGCCTAGAGCGATATTCGCTGAGTGCTGAGCATTTCTCGTATTGATTTTTTGAAGCCTTATAAAGCTAATAACTTATTCCAAAGAGAAACGTTAAATTTTGTAAAGAATTTACATAATTAATCGCTTAAAACATTGCCTCTTTTAAGAGCGCTCTAAGCATTATTGTGCTTGGCAAATGCTGTGCTAGCAATTTAACAAAAGCGAGCTTATTCATTGCTAATTCAAAAAACACAAAAACCGCCAAAAGTTGGTTTGTGTTTTTTCCGATTTTTCATTAAAGAAGATGCGTTTTATTCCCAATTGTCATTGGCAGTGAGAGCGGAAACGGAAAGCTTAGCTTTATTCATTGGCGCTTGATGTTTAACACCGGCCTGATAATGGATGAAAGTTGTCTATGCTTCATTATCTTTGTTTTTCGAAACAATGCGCACAAAGAAGCGTCTCATGTAATTACCAGATAAAGAGCCAATTACAGAATTCATGAAAGAAAAAATTTTGTAAAATAGTTTTTGGCACTGAAACATTTCGCCTGTGCTTCGGACAATCTTTAGACAGACTATTTGCTTAATCGGTGACAGAAAGCTCAACAAATAAGCTATTCACATGCGTTTGAACTAAAAAGTTGTGCACTTAAAGCTTATTTTGCGATAAAATGAAAACTAAACGTTTTAGCGAGATCGTTGCTTTTGTTGTGATGAGATGAGCCTTTTGAAGCACAATGTTTTGAGGATGCGAGATCCACGAATCACGATCCTAAATAGCGAAACTTTTGTTGAATTTCAAAAAGAAATTTTATGGCAAAATCAAAAAGCTGTTTCGAAACACATTTTTTGCTTTGCTCGAAACGAAAAAGGCTCGGAAAAAGAATTCCTAAAGAGGAGCAAAGAATCGAAAAGTATACATCTTCACGCTTCAAAACAACTTCTTCGGCGTGAAATGCATTTTTTTGAATTATGCATCGGCTTCAAACTTTATTCTTTCGAATATTAACTATTTTCATCTTAGCTCTCTGCGAATTCACTGCAAATATAACTGTGAATGAAATATTCAACCTTTAAAGGCAAAAGCATGTTTTCGAACTGATCCATATTTAAATAACTGCAATAAAATATATATATAATATCGTAATAATTATAATATCATATTACAAAAGTGTGTTTTGTGATACATATATTGGACCATCGAGAAATAACAAAAATTCAATATCAACAACTTAACTTCGCACGAAGAAGTGCAGAAAAAATATCGATTTTTATTTTAGGAAAGATAATAGGAGAAATAAATGTTGTAGCATGCACTCAATACAATGAATGAAACGAATTTATGTTGTTTGCATTTGAGAAACAGTCTTTAAGATGAAGAAACGCGAAGCAGGGTGTACGGTAAGATAAAAGTTGCAAAACAGTTTTCCAGATAAAAAAACTGCTTTTGAAAAACGGTTACAGCTTCACCGAACAATTACTATCGTGTCTTTGTTTCAACATTGCTGGTTCTGGTCTGGTTACGATTATATACCTTTTCTTACTTTACATCAAAACAATATTAATTATAAAAATTGGGCAAAATTTGAAAATTTTATGTATTTATGAATTGTTGTTTGTACAAGTTAAGTATCTTTGCATCAAAGATCATAAAAATCTTCCAATTATTCGTAAACATTCCGACAACTTAATATACGACAATGGAAAGATTATCAATAATAATATGCTGACTTTACCACTGATTGAGGAACTCTGACTTGCAAATGTTGTGCGATTGCAATTCCATGGAATTCAAGATATGGTTCACCAAAAATAAAACAACATATTCAAATGCTTCTGAAACACGCTTTTACGATCAAGAATCCAAAATATTATAAATTCCTCTGCTACCTATTCATAAAGAAAGTTGCTCCTTTTTCAAGATGAAATAAATTTTGATTGCGTATATTTATCCGAGTAATTCTTTTGCAAAATTTAAGTACAAGTGTTTTTGTTTAATTTCTTAATTGACATCATGAATAAAAAACAGTTTATAGGCAAAAAGGTTGCAAACAAAGTAAAATGAGATTTTCCTAGGTTTTTTGCTTAACTGAGAACATGCAATTTTATTGTTGAATTTTCAACATTAGCATTAATTTGATTCAAGTTTCGGCTTTCAAACTTAAGTTGAATATTGAATAAAACTAAAAACATGATCAACATTCAAATTACATTGCAAGAAGAATATCTAAAATAATTGGAATTTTATATCACAGAAGTGAATTTTTGCCTCTAATTTCAAAAATTCTCTTTTACAACTCTATTATTCTTCCTTATTTTGACTATTGTTCTTGTTTTATCAACAGAAAAGAGTCTACGAATGTTACAGAAACTCTAAAACAAAGCTATGAGAATTATCTTAAAACATCTCGCTTTTCAGAAAAGCATGAAAAGCTCAAACGTTTGTAGTGGCTTTCAGTAAAACAACGAATTATTTACAACAGTTTAATTCTGATTTATAAAATTCAAAACCGTATCGTATTTATCGATGAATATAACAGTTGTTTACAATGTACATGATCATTTTACTAGATCAAGTGGAAATTTTTATATTCAATCTGTTAGAACTAGAACAGCTTTTAAATCATTTTTATACGAAGGTTAAAGAATTTTTAACTATCTCCCTATTGAGTGCAAAAGAGCAAATTGTCTTTCCTCGTTTAAACGACAATGTTCAGAATACCTTAAAACAAATATTACTTTGTAATATTCTTTATAAATTTTATAGCTTTTAATAGCGTTGCAAAAT
>NCKU01004107.1:0-13128 GCA_003675995.1 Dinothrombium tinctorium | reverse complement strand
GGTCAACGGTGTTCATTCAAAGCAATGATATGTATTCCTGCTTTGATTAAATACTCATCGCTATTGGTTTTAAAATACTCACAATTAGAAAATTTCAAACAAAGGTATGTATTCATTTATTATCTAATGACAAATTAAATAAATGTGTGCAATCAACTTCTTAAATGTTGTGTCATTAAAATTTGTACGATTAACGGTGTGAGATTTCGTGTTTGATTCAGTTGCGAATAAGGTAGCCCACCGTTGCGAATTGTGGTCAGTTTTCATACATTTGTTTAAAAATCATCCTCTTGAAAGGATTGATTGTTACTTTTTTCTAGATCCTGGCGTCGGATACTCAAATACGAAATCTCACATCATTTACCCATTAAACAGATTATGATACTTCATTTCATGTTAGGGACATATTTTTTGTCATTAGATAATAAATGAATACATACCTTTGTTTGAAATTTTCTAATTGTGACTATTTTAAAACCAATAGCGATGAGTATTTAATCAAAGCAGGAATACATATCATTGCTTTGAATGAACACCGTTGACCGCGACATCAATTCATTTTGATCAATTCCCATCTTTTTAAATGTTGAATTTGAATTTTYTAAGTTCATTTTTTCAAAGTTACTAATCACAATAATAAAAAATATTGAAAATTTAATTTATAAGCGTAAAAAATAAAGAAAATCGATCATTTTTTGAGTTGTGATTACTGTTGTTGTTAAATGAATTGACAAAAGTGTTAATAGTTTTGACAAACTCGAAGCGATGCGCCGCCTTCTATTAATAGTTTTGACAAAAGTGTTAAATGAATTGAAATTGACTGTATCATTATATTTATAGCTTTTTAATGTTTTTATTTTTAATTTTATAACTTTCTATCGGGAACAAAAATCATTGCGCAAGCAGAGTTTTATATGTAGAAATGTAGTTTTTTAAAATCATCTTTTTTAATGCCATAAAATATACAATTGTATACACAATATACAATTGTACAATAAAAAGTCTCTTTAAAGATATGAAATGAGTGAAAATATTGTGAATTTATAAATGAGAAACATTCAATACTAAACAAGATTGAATCGTTATAAAGTACTTACATTATGAAAGCCGTTGCTTCACATATACAAATTTTATATTTAGCTGTTTAATTATTGTTTGCCGCGAATTAATATAATTTGCTTCAGATTCGTTGAAACTATTTTCTTGGAAATGTTATTGACGTTAACGTTTCAAAAGAAATAAATATTACGTTTTATTTTGAGAATGAATCGCAATAATAATGAAGCGAATTATTTTCACTGTATTTTAATGTTACTGTAATAAGAACGTAGCCACTTATCGCGTTCACTTACAGTTTAACTTTTACGCATATAATTTACCATTTTGTACGAATAAGCGAGCAAAGAATTGAAGTGATCGAGTTGATAATTTTCAAAGTCAATTTTTTTAAAAATCTACTACAAACTAAACTTTTAATCGCGATATTAAATGATAACAGACGAGATATAAAGAGAGAAAATACAATGATTTATTTATATTCTACAAATTATTATTTTAAAATTACCAAAATTAAGTAATCGTAAATAGTACATTTAATATACATACGAAGTATATAAGTAGCGCTATTTTTTAATTAAGGCAGTAATAATATTGAAAACACATCGTCGACAAACCTTAACACATCATATTTATTTTTCACTTTTACTAGATTTCTAAAAACACCAATCTGAACGGTTTAATTTCAACTTTTTTTATTTGTTAAGTTTTTTAAAAAATGAAATTAATTTTGAAAAAAAACAAATATTTTCAATTAAAACATTTTTAAAAATACAATTACAATTTTGCTAATTATTTTTTAAATATAAGGCCAATGGCTATTTAAAACAATAGCCAACTCATATTTATGAAAATTTACTTAACTATTAATTCATTTTTAAGAATCTTTACGTTAATAAACGTGTGTGGCGAAAAAAGATATGCTCTTGGGTCCCACACCACAACAAAACACTAGCGTCCAACTAAAAATCACTCGATTTTACATCACTTTTCATTTTTAGTAATAGCTTTTGTTTACGGCAGTTTTTTTTTATATATTTCATTTTGATCATTTAATTAAATATTTATCAGTTTGTGCAGAGAATATGTGTTGTGTGTATCACTTCTCGGATTAAAAACAAAATTTAGCATTTTTCGTGCATAATTTTAAAATCTATCTAAATTTAAAAGCATAAATATTTTGAAACGATTACGTTAGAATTCAAGCATTTTTTTTAGTTAAAAAAAACAATTAAATTCGCGAATACATTCAACAAACCACAAGAAAACATTTAACGAGAATAAACATAGTTTTCAATCCCTGATTTAGTCAACTTCGTCTTTATCTCGCTTTTTGACGAATCTGAAATTATATTTGAAGTTCAAATTCACTTATCAACATATTCTCAAATATTTGAGTTAACAAAAATAAAAATCGAATATATTTTTTAAGTAATTACTGTTACTTATTGTTAGCATCTAATTTATGCATAACTCGAATAGAACTTCTAAATTCATGCATTTAAAATATTAGAACATGTTGGAGAGACGCAAAAACAGAATCAATTTTATGTGATAGTTGTTTACGAGAAAAGATTTTTCGAGTGTATTGATAAATTTCAAAATTATGTATGGTCCGATACTCTAATCTGTTTTTTCATTTCAAACTCAAAATACATCGGAAAATATTTGAAAAACACCGAGAACGTTATGCTTAAACTGTGCACCTCTTTTTTCTTTAAACAACATCGTTTCAATGTCAATATTTCAAATTTTTTTTGACATTTGTACTTCGGTGCAAAATCTCAATTTACGTCGCTCTTCACGTGAAATGTTGGCCAAAAACAAACTGCGAACACGCTTGCTTGCTTTCGTGCAGTATGAAGTTATAAAAAAACAACATGAAGCAAATAACACATTGCGTATGCAGTGCGTTAGTTATGCGTTTTTGAAGTAGGTGTTTCAGCGTTTTTAAGGATATTTTTAGAACATAACGCAATCTCTAATTTTTCGGCAAAATCACATCGCCTGCTAAACAAACGCTATATATCAACCATAGAGGAGAAAAAGAACAAGAAGGAAATATTATTTTTTCTTAACACGTTCGCATGAAAAATAAATCATCTGAAAACGTTTCGGTTTTCAGAAAATTCAAAAAATCTTAAATATTTAAATGATTAGTTTCAAACAGACAAAAAATTATTTATAGATTGGAAATACTTTAAACAAAATATAATAAAATAAATTTCGCTTTCTATTAGATAATTTTGCCTAGTTTTACTCATCAAGACAAATGGTGCGAACAAGTGCTTCGGATACAACATACGGATCGCAGTTACTCGCTGGTCGACGATCCTCTAAATAACCATATCCTTCATCGGCTACCTGTCGCGGTATGCGAATCGATGCTCCGCGGTCGGCAACTCCGGCCGAGAATGTATGTATATCGGAAGTTTCGTGTTTACCAGTCAATCTTCTCGCATTATCTTTACCCTCTTTCGGATCATATGCTTGAATATGTCGCATGTGATTTTTGCGTAATTTTTCGATAGCAGCTTCAATTTGTTGCAATCCACCTTTTTCGCGCATTGCTTGTGTCGAGAAATTAGTGTGTGCACCAGCACCATTCCAATCGCCTGGTATGGGCTTCGGATCGAACGTGACACGAACATAAAATTCTTCAGCTATACGATTAAGTAAAAAGCGAGCCATCCACAGATCGTCACCGATAGCAATTCCTTCGCATGTACCCACTTGGAATTCCCACTGAGAAGGCATCACCTCTGCGTTTTCACCTGCGATCGGGATTCCGGCATACAGACAAGCTCTGTAATGCGCTTCTACAATATCTCTGCCGAACACTCTGCCAGCGCCAACACCACAGTAATAAGGTCCTTGTGGTCCCGGAAATCCATTCTTAGGCCAACCGAGCGGATAAGAGTCATCGCCCGCTAAAAGCGAGTATTCTTGCTCAATACCGAACCACGGATGCTGATCTTTGCATTTCATCATCGCTTCAAGACATGAGCGTCTTTTATTCGATGGCGTAGGCTTTTTAGTGTAGTCAACTGTTTCACATAGCAACAATTTATTATTACCACCTCTAAAAGGATCGGCGTACAAAGTTGCCGGTAACAGATAAACATCCGAATTATGACCTAACGACTGACCTGCAAAAATAGAGGAAGGAAAAGATGTGAAAAATGAAAATAAAAGTCAATGAACAGAGGCGAACGAAAGCAGAGGTCAAAATGAAATCGAAAACAATTTACGAACCCGTGGAGCTTCCATCAAAATTCCAAATGGGCAATTCTTCGGCGCTCTTCGGCACGAAATTGACTGTTTTGGTTTTAGCACGCAAGTGTTCACCCGTGCCATCGATCCATACGTACATCACTTGCACTTTGTCCCGTTGAGAGAGATTTAAATATTTGGCCAAAATGCTTGCATTCGATGTTAACGCTGGTGTTGTCATCTTTGCGATCGGCGATTAATTATTCGAAGGAAATGCGGCGAAATGAATGGCGAACAAAATGCACAAAATTTAAGCGAAAAGTTGAAGTGATCAAAGCGACGATAACGTTATCGGTGGAAAACGTCAATAGTGAAATGCTGGAGATTTCGAAATCGTGATTCGCTTTTATCAAAGCGGAGGAAAGCTTCGTTTCAAAAAGAAAAGTAAAGTAACGAATTAGACGCCGATTGGTGGAACGTTTTAAGAACGAGTACTACTCGCTTTATTCAAACTCACAATACTTTCACTTTAAACGATTGCAATTCAAAGACAGCGAAAGAGACAGCAATGAAAACACAAGAGACTTAACCATCTGATTGCAACGTCATTTACTGGCGAAGCTTTCATTTTACACTATTAACAATAAAAGGCACAGCGTGTGTTTGTATCTGTATCTCATTGCGATCAATTGTTCGCACATCAAATTCTGGTTGTTCGAGAGCGAAAAGCTCGAGTGGTCAGAAAGCGCAATGCTGTTTTTCATCCGCTCTCGGTCAGCTGATCGAAGCGAAATTGTTAAAATGCTATTTTTTTAATAGTTATCGTTTGGATTGAAATGCAATTGATTTAATTATTCTTTTAAAATCCACCTCAACTCAAATAACTGTTAACAAATTAACTCTTATTTTTGAGGCGATTTAAATTTGATAGGCATACAACTAATTAGAATGCTCACTTGAAACACAAACTCTTTTCGATCGTTCACTGATTTCGAAAGAAAAAAGTGGAGAGAAAAGCAAATGATTAAACGAATAGCGATGAATAAAAATTAAGGAAGTGGTTTTAATTAATTTCGTTTCCTCTTTTTCGTGTGTATTCGTTCGCTTTCAAGCAATCATAGCGCTTCTTTTTTTGGTTTTGAGCAATGTTAAAAGCAGCAAATGCACAGCAGCAGCAACATCAACATTCAGTAAAAGCGTTGACTCGCTCAATTGTCTGCAAATGCAACGAGCACAAAGCAAGTGAATTTACTTTTATTCAAAGTATTTAGAGACAAAAGGCAATACAATTGTGTTGTTTGCATTTCTTTTCATTTCTATACAATTTATGAAAAACATGAAAACTTACGATTTGATTGGTGACGAAAAAAATTGCTCAAGTCAGCAAAAAAAGTGAGAAAGAAATCAGGAGACAGAGGAAAAAAACACGCGGAATTGATATTATATAATCGTTAAAATAGATTAGAACCGAAAATGATCGTTATTACAGTAACATTCACTTCGCTCGAAAAGCGCACACATACACCACGGTGTGGAAAGAACGTAATGATAATTAAGAGTAAGAATTGAACGCGAGATAAAAGTAAACAGTTAATTGTAGCTTCAACAACAATAAATACCGTTTGAATATTAAGTTCTTGATATGACAGCGATAGAGGTAGAACACAAAATAACAGTGTGCGCGCGATGTGTTTTTGATATTTAAGTAGGTTACTTTTGACTCAAATACTAGGTTACAAGCCAATGTGACCTTTTTCAATGCACAGATTTACGGAATTCTTTCTTGTTTGCCGTAATTTTTGTTTTGCAATTAAACGTTTTGTACATTTTATTGTGTAAAAACAATTGAATTCAACGAGAACCGAAAACTTTATACACTGCGCCAAGACGAAGAGAAAAATCAATAATCACAAGTTTTGCATTTGATGATCACGCGTTCAGCACATGGGGTTTCGCTTTTCTACTACTACCATCATGCTCTGGTGTCATACAGAAATCGATTGCTTTTTAGTTGAATTTTTATACCTAATCTATTTCGCTACACGTTTAAACAATGTCTTGTTTCAATCTCGATATGCATGCATTATTTGATATCTTATTTGAGTTTGCAATTTTTGTTTGCTAAATTGCATCGCAATAATGTAAGCATATTGTCGCTGTTTGAGCTTGATTAGATCAAGCTCATAAAGAGTTCGTTTACTAAAAACAAAATTAAGTTAGTGAATGAAGTGTTTTTAAATTAAAATTCTAAGTAAATGCTCTTGCGTGAATAAAATTTCCAGAACTTTAAAAAAATAACTTAAACAGAGTTACAGAGCTATGAAAGAGCGTATAAATCTCAATGTAATTTCTATGGTTCTTGCATCACATGTTTACCGAAAAATCGATTTCTTCTCTCTCTCTCTCTCTCTCTCTCTCCCTGTCGCTCACTATTTATTGTAAATTTTGTTGATGCAAAGCGACAGGAAAAAACTATCGTTTCTGTTACATAATGCTTCTCGGTAAAAAACAAGGAAAAATTACATAATCATGAGCAATTTTCATATCAAGGTGAAAGCTAAACACGTCTCACTGCTTTGAATGATTATTAATCGGATTCCTCCTCGACTTACTTGCTTTGATTTCGAGCAATTAACATAAAATCAAAGCTATTAGAAAAAATAGTTAAAAGAATAGAATAAATCATTTCTCATCGATTTAAATAAGAAAAATTTTTCATACTCGAAGTGGATGTTTTTTCAATGTAAAAATTTTTAATTAAAGTTTGAAAAATATTTGCTCAAGCAAGTATAAAAGTGTGTCAAAATTTATGAAATTAGCGATTTTTTTTAAATGAACAAGTCTGAAAATACGAGACAATGAGCTTAATGTTCGATCTTAAACACATTTTTTTATTAATGGAGAATGCGATAAAAAATCTAGGATAACGATTTCAAGTAGAAATTTCCTCGAGCCGAAGGCAACAAACATCTTACGAAATATTTTTTCAATCGTGCGATTTTCAGAATCAATATTTAATTTTTAAGAAATGAACTTATTTTCGCTTTCATAAGGAAGTTAAGATATTGATTCTCACCGCATAAAAGTCATTAAATTACTGTTTTGAAGAAAAAAGAGCTGAACGACGATAAGAATGCAAAATGATCATTGTCGTTATAACAATAAACGTTGAATAAATGATGTTTTCTCGTGTTTGTTGGAATTTTTCTTCTCTTGCATTTAACAATTTGTTACCTCCTCTGACATTGGAGTTCACTTAATGAAAACGAACAATGCCGAAAAAATTTTTTGAATTAAATTATATGAGTAGCGTTAATTATTCATAGGCTTCACAAGCAAAGCATAAATAACTTTTTAATTATGTTTTTAACTTGAATTTAACTTGTTGAAATTGCGTTCATTGATAAATTATTCAAACGATGTTCAAATAATAAATTTTTACTTAATTTATTTTGTTACTTTAAAAATTTTTCCCGCTTTTTAAAAATTGCGAGGAGTTTATCTCAACGATCTAGCAATGCATTTGCATGTAAATGCACATTAAGGACATTATTTTTGAACCATGTTTTGAAAAAATTATGTTAAAATCTTCATTACTCAAATTTTTATTTCTCTAATGAGTAAATAGTTAAAATAGGAAATGTGACAGCCAAGAAATTAATTATAAAGAAAAGTAAATGTGAATGTTACAATGTAAAGTAAGTGAATAAATTAGTTTTTCATAATTTCATCGATATCTTGTTTATAATCCCGAAAAATTATGGAAAAATACTGACCGTCAAAAAATTATTAAGACGAAAATATTTTTACAAAACATGAGGAGATGGAATTGAAAATATAAACGTCACAGCAACGTGCACTCGTGCAATTATATAAAAAAATAAAAAATAAAATAGTTAAATAGTTAATAATTGAATTACCTTTATTTTGAAATAAATAAGCAAAGCCAATATTTAAACTTTTGTAGATAGATCATTAAAAAGCCTAACACTTCTTATTTATAACGCGTTTTAAATTTGAATAACTTGTGTTTGTCCGTGTGTAGCAAACATAATAAATTCTTGCAATACTAAAGAGAGAAAGAGAAGAATCCCCGAGTGAACACTTGGAAACAAATGATCGCTGCGCATAGCTTTTTCCTACGAGAAAAAGCGGCGAATATGAGTTAGTTAAACGCGAAAATATTTTGTCACTTCGAACAAAGAACCGTAAAGTTCTGTGAATCACCTTTTGCGCTAGATTAAAAAAAGGGATTTCGAAAGCGAAATTTTATACTAAAAAGAGGTTTAGTGTTACAGTTGAAAAAAAGCAAAATTGTGGTTTATTAAATTATGCAACAAACTCGTTATATTTTAAAAGAATTTTCACAATTTTTAATATGAAGAGATAAAAATGTAAACTCATATGAAGATTGTGCTCCACTTTTTTCAATAGCACTGACGCTTGACACTTTAATAATCAGAGATGTTCACTCTAATCACTTTGCATATCTTTCTTATTTTGTTGAGATGTTTTAGAAGCACTGGCAAATAAAAATCGGTAAAAGAATTGGATAAAATCAGTAATAGAAAAATGACTAACTTAAAGGTTTGCACGCCATTTGTGTAAGAGTTTTGACTAAGCCGGTGATTGAATTTAGACTGCGTAAATTACATGCAAAAATAAGCGAAGTTGAATAACATAAAAATCCTCAGGAAAAGGGTTTTTAAACTGCATTTATGTTTAATTGCTTAACTCTTTCAATCGAAACAAACGGTCTCGGCAGTGACGTAAAATTGCTAAATTGAGTTCAATGAAAATCATATCTTCAAAAAAAGAACGGATTTGTGATTTCTCGCTTATTGCGAACACAAAAAATTATATTTCATCGTTTGTTTGCAATGTAAGTGCTTCAAGTTTATCACGCTATGTTAACAAGAAAATAACACATCGACAAAATTAATTATTATTTCTCAAACATTATGGGATTTTTCTCAAGAAATAAGCAAAAGAACCAAATTTTTCCATGTTAAAAACGTAATTTATTTGTAGTTAGTTGATTAAAATTTAACAATATAATGAAAAAACAATTTCTAGTTTTTATCTTGCTCTATTATTGATGATGTTTTCTTTTTTCTTCACTAAAGATAATTTGCTGCTGCTCTTCTAGCTGTTGTAAATCATTTTCGCTTTCTATCGTTACCATTGTTTCGCTACTAATATCATTGTTATTTATGTCAATACTTTGTTGATTATTGAGCGAATCTTTTGATGTGTTCAAGTTATGCAAAATAATTGCAGGCGATTGATTGCATCCGCTAGTATTATCAATGCTTTCGTGGTCAGGAAGTTTCAGCGTTAAGTTCGCGTCATTCACATTCTTATTCTGATCACAATTACTGTCGAAAAAAATACTCGAATCAGTGTAAGATAAAGTTTCGAAACTAGCCGAGCTCGGTGTTAAAAATTCAAGCGAAGGTGAAATATTCGGCGAAACACTTTGAATGGGAGCGCTCAGTTTTTCTAAATTAACATTTCTGAGTGTGAACGATGTTTCGCTTTCTTTGGCTTCATCATTTCCTTCTCTCTTATTGTCTACATCCTCAAATTGAACTGCAAAAGTTTCGCCTCGCTTTCGACCTTCTGGTTTTGACTTTTGAAATGTTTCCTCTTTCGTACATATGTCGTCATCTTCACTTATCTCTCTAATGGTGCCATGGATTTCGAATGCTCTTGTTGCTTGCTTGCCAACGAATGAAACCCTGCAATTATTATCTTTTATGTAGAAATGATACTTAAACATCAGCCATATAAGTAGCAATTGAAACGTAATTATCACACAAATGATAATAGCGTTTAATTTTGAAATACTATAGATGGCTTCGATAAAATCAATATCGCAAATATTCGGCTCGCATTCGAGTTCTTCTATCGCATCTCGCGTGTATTCTCTCATCTGCCAAACCGCAATTGTGACGCCGATTTCCATGATTATTAAACCAGCCAATAATGCCATTGTGATCAAAAGTAACCAACTTAAACGAAAAAAGGTAGCTACCAAGCCAGCAAGTGCTGTCGACGTTATGAATGCACCGGTAATTAAACATGAAGTTATCGTATTCGATGCTGGCAGATAATCGAGTAAATTTACTTTTTTGAATTCATTGTAAATTGTTAACGAAATAAGAAGCGAACTGCAACCGAATATAAAGTCGAGCGTGCAACCGATGAGCAAAAATATTCTTTGCTTTTTTCCCCTCATCACTTTCGATTTTTGAATCAATCAATGTAAAAAATTAAATTTTAGTAAGTTATCACAACGCTAATTGAAGCATTAAAAATTTTCACTGTAAGTGCATTAAATTAAACTATCGCATCATTCGTGTGCACAATTTCAAATTTTACATTTCGATCGTTATTCGTGGCAAAAAGTGGTCAATTTTGTGATTAGACTGTCAATCGTTTATCTCCTAGGCGAATATGAGATAATTTTTCCAAAATAAACAGAATCATGTGTGAACAATAAAAATTTTAATAGTAAATGAGCGACTGAAATGTAATAGAAATTAAACTTTAATAGAAATGTCGAAGACTATTAATTTTGCCACGTGTAAGCTCGGTTTTTCATTTGATCTCACTTTTGATCGCAAATTTTAAAGCGATTTTGAAACGGTGATTTTTTAAATAAAATTTTCACTGCAGCATATTAAAAACGAGTATGACTTTGTTAGTTTTTGAACCAAATAGTTGGTTTCATTTATCTCAAAACACTTTAGATTTCAAATAATCACAATTTTTTCAAAGCCGGCTTCTCGATTAATTAATCGAAAGATAAAACAATAAAATCGAAAGTTGCGTAAGTAATCTGATGTAATTGAAAAAATTTGAAACCACACGTGGAGAACGTTTGCGAAGTGTGCGAATAAATATCACCGCAGTCGACAAACGCAAAACATTTTTTCTTGTTGCTATGCAATTCCAATTAGGAGTGAAGTAAAAATTAGGCAATGAAATATTTTTTAAATAAAAAAAATGGTTAAAATGCAGAAATAAATGTTAAAAAGATGAGAAACGTAACATTTATTTCTATTTTCGAGGAGTGAACACACGCATCGTCCTTGTCTTTTCAATGTTAATTTCGTTGTGATAAACATTCTCAATGGTTTGCAGTTGCATTTTGTTTTTTTCTTTGAAAAAAATTTTTAATTATAATGTAATATAACATAAAAGAGCGAGTATCTTCGTGTTATCAAATCATTTTCAACAAAACTTTGAATGAAAATTGAATTTTTCATAATGTAATCAACGTAAGTGATGTAGTTAAACAATTGTTTGTTCATGAATTATGCCGGTCTCATGATTAAACACGATGACGATGATGATAAAGAGTTCCAGCGGTGCAAGAAAAAAAAAATTTACGTTAAAAAACGATTAAACAGTTTGATGATGTTAACGGCGAATTCTATTCAGATAATAAATCAATTCAAGTTGTCGTTATTTTAATTAAATTGTTATTGAAAAAAATTCTCAGAGATGATAACTGTTTTCGAGAAATACGTCATGATTCGGTTTTGATTAACCTTCGCTTTCTTTCATCAAAAAATTAAATTTTTTATCACTTAATTCAATTCAAAAACCGGCGATAAAAAATACTCAAGTAGCGGCATCTATTATCTAGGAAATGCATTTAAAATATGCAATAGCAAAAAAAAACTTTTAAATGAAGTTTAATTCAATAAATTAATTTTGTAATTAAAATTTTACTGACTTTAAAGGATTTAATTCATACGCTTTCTGTCAAACTTTCAGCGTTTATTTCTCAACATATTCAAATTAAAATAATTTTGAATTATTGAATCATTTCAATGATCATTTGTGAAAGAAGCAAAACATTGATTAAATTTTTCGCCCTTATTCAGTTGAGTGAAATAAGTCAAAATGTATAGTAAAATTAAGATTAATATGTGGTGAATACTGTTAATTCTTTTCAAAATTCAAGGTGATTGATGTTCAGAAATTTGAGCAATTTTAAAAGCAAGTCGTTTTACAAATTTTGTCAATTACAATAATTACTTTGGACAAAAAATGCCTAAAGCTGTCCTTAAAGTTATAAAATCAAAAGAATAATTAAAATAAGGTGCTTATATGATGAAATGAAATCGTGATTTGCTTTTGCCTTAGTTAATCCTTCTTTAAAACGTCAGCTGCGCTCTTTTATAAAATAAGCCTAAAAATGTTAATGAAAAGAGTGAATTTTTAAAAAAATTCTTAAGTAAGCAATGGTTCATCAATGCTTTTGTCGCGAATAAGCGCTCATACAAACACGGGGATGTATTTAGAACAGAGATTTTATTAAGTTTAATGTTAACACAAAGAAAATTAACAATAAAGTGAAAATGATGTGCACGGTTTAGTACTATTTATGTATATTTAAACTTACCTAATCTACAAGGATAAGCTATTGAAATATTATACTATAAGTGATATACTATAAGTTTGCGGGTTTTCCGAGACACTTTTGTGTTTCAGCTTTTTACGATCTTAAACCGTTTCAAAATTTAATTCTTTTATCCGATTCAATTAATAAATGACTTGATTTAGCGCCTTCCTAAGACAATTTATAGGTACATCAGTTATAATCTATGAACTGTTTTCAAGATTAATCAAAGCGGTGACATCTGAATGAGAGCATCGTATCTAAAACTAATGAATAAATGCGTCCGGTAAGAATCTAGAATTTTTTAGATTGGTGTGTTCGTTGAACCCAAAAAATTAAATTTAATCTTTTAATATATATATGACTAAGCAAGCTTCTTCATCAATACGTAAATCTTTTTTTCATATTTGTCGTAATAAAATAATTGAATCTATAATTTAATT
>NCKU01004106.1:0-13128 GCA_003675995.1 Dinothrombium tinctorium | reverse complement strand
GGGCTCAAGCGCGAACAACGATTGTTTTTGAACAAATTAACATTAAGTCAATGGAGCGCAAAACTGTATGTGAGGTTGATTTTCAGTGGCTCTTCGGTGTCAATTATTACGAAAAGTTTTGCGCTTAATAACAAAACTAGTTCTCATTTAAGTTATGAACCAAAATGGAACAATTGCTCTAAAGGGAGAATATTAAAGAAAGCACTTAAAGTCAAAGGCTTTTCAATAATTTTCATCAAGTGCTACTTAAAGATTAATATTTGTGAGTTTTATTTGTACACAATTTTCATTTAAAAATAAAGAGAATATAACGTAAAAAGATAGAGAAAGTCTTTTTTAAGTGAACAACGTTTAGTTTAATAAAGTTTTCATCAAAAAGATTTTTCTCTGCACCGAGCCGATAAAAATATAAATTAATGAAATTGAGTTGATATATATGCTGGTGGATTAAATAAGTACCCAAAATTTGGAACTATTTACTCATAACGATTTTTAGAAATTTAAGTGAACCTTTCTTCATTTTCAATGTGAAAAATAATTTACTCCGTTGTAATCCCGAAGAAGATATTTACAATGCTTGTGATGAAATTTGATAAAAACTTGATTATATGTTTAAAAATTATTCAAATAATAAATTCGTTCAATCATAAAAATAAACTTTTATTATTTCATTGGGCCAATTTTTTTACGTTTGCAGAAAAGAAATTAAACGTAAAGCAATTTGGCTATCTTAACCTGCAATCAAAAATCTGATTTCGCTACAGACTTAAAAGTTTAACTTTTAACTTTTTTCATTTAAAAATTCACTGATTCAACTTTAAACTAAAACATTTTAGCAGTTAAAATCAATCGAGGAAAGTCGCATCTGAAATTTTTGAAAAAGTTAAACGTAATGGAAAAAAATGAGAGAAAAACAAATCGAATCGAGATTTCTAGAAAAATTTTGTTGAACCTTCAAATTTTTAACATCATTTCGATTCAGGGCAACTCTGCACATAAAAAAGTTGTTCTTGTGCTCTAAGTGAGAAACTTTATTTTACATAGAATAATGAGTTAATAATACGAAAAATTTTCATAGTTTTTTATCCTTCGATTTTTTGAAGAACATATTTTTAAATATTCAAAACTAAACAGACCTTCTCAGTTTCAATAAAAGCTAGATAACAATTTAGTTAGTAAAATAAATTTACTCGCTTAAAAAACAAACTGCAACAAATTATGCTCTACTCACTTTTTCTTTGTTTTGAGAATTTTTCGTGAAAAATAAAATTTATTTAAAATTGAATTATTCTTTTCCGCATAAATTATCTTAATTTGTAGTGTGATAAAAAATAAACTTTGCAAAAGCCAGAGCCAAGCCCAAATTCGGATTTTTAAAAAATTCTTTTTCGATTGTTTGTTTAGACTTCTCATATCTTTTCTCTTTGACGTAGTATAAAAAAATAAAAACAATTAAATTCTGAATTAAAAACCAACTCACTACGGCTCTTCATAGAACCATCATTAGGGTAATGATGAAAAGAATTGAATTCTTTAGCATTGCCGCATTGCACGAACCAAACAATTATTGTTATAGAATTTAAATGATGTTAATGTTTTCATCTTTTGTTTTGTGAATTTAAGTGCTTTCAAAAATTTTCCTTTCGCTTAATATTGAAAAAGGGTAAAAAATGTTGCCCCTTTCCACTTGAGTGTGTGAATTGTATTCCTAACATAGTTGCCCACGGCGGATGAAGCTTTTTTCATGTACTTTACGTCTTTCTCATGCTCTTGAATTCTTGTTCTGAAATGCAGCTTCACCAATATATATACTCCGCCCTAGGAGCACGGTTTTGAATTCACTCCATTTTTTTGGCAGTTATCAATAGAATCTTTATTACTTTCGATTTTTTGTTCAACTCATAATCATGATAAACTTTTGAAACAAACTAGACTATTATTTAATCTACTTTTCATAAATCGAGAGTTTTTGTGTATCATTCTGGACAGAAGGCAAATTTACAAAAATGTGCTTTCGACTTTCAACGGTTAGGTGGCTTTTTTCCGAACTCGCCATTTTCCGAAAGCATTTTATAACATTGAAATAAAATTTTCAAAAAAGGGTAAATAATCAAACATTCGATAATTCAAAATTTTATTTATCCAGTAAAAGTACATTCGTGTCCAATAAATTCTTTGTGTATGTTGCATTACAACAAAGCGTATATTGAGAGAAGTGAAAATGTTTTATGGGACATGATCGTCGGGCTATTTTTTTACTTCTTTTCCCACTAAATTCATACGAACTATAAAACCCACTTAGTTGACAGTTGCGGACAAGACATTGAAAATAGAAGGATTCTTAGTTTAAAATATTTATGGTATTGATGGGATTTTATTTGTGCACTAATATAATAATTCGGGCAATAGCGGATTCGGAAAAAGGCGTTTTCGGAAATCAGCGCAAGCACCCTTTCAACAACTATAGAAGACATTTTAAAACGCATTTTCAGTTTCAACTTTTTAAGAAGCGTTTTCAACTAACAATTTTTTTCAATGTAAAGTGAATGAAACCTGTGTAACTCAATAAATCAAACCTCAAACCACTAACCGGCCTTAAAGTTGGCACGATAACTGATTTGACCTTCCCATCACCTATGTAACAACTTTCAAAAAAGTTCGTTTTATAGAATTTGCTTTGAATCTTGCAGATAGGCGAATCGCAAAAAACAAAAAACTATCGACAAAACATGATCGACAAACTAAAAATAGGCGTCATTCACGCATTGGTATGGCGTTTAAGACTTTTTCAACTTTTAAGCATAAAATGAGAACTTTACCAGTAGATGTTTTCTTCGCTTTCAGAAATTTTGCGCATCTGCATAATTTAACGAAAATTTTATGAAATGCTTAGGTTTGATTTGAATCAACATTGATTTTAATGAGCATAAGTTAAGCATACTGTTCAAAGAAAAAACATGAGCATTAGCATTTGCGTTTCGATCGTTGATTCGCCGTGAGAAGCATCGATGTTTTTTGTCAAAAGTGTGAAAATGGAATGTGTTTCATACCAAAAAGAGCGATCAATTCTTCAAACTTTTCGGAAAAAAAGTGAAACTTGTCTGCGAAAGGCGTGCGAATCAATGCGAATAGAACTTATTTGCCCTTTCTCGAGTGAAATAACTCTTCTACGCCAGTTTACTTATCGAAAGCCACTTTTCGCCCTTCTCATCGCACGTAACTCAGTCAGCAGCATACTTGCATTCGCGTCGCCGAGTACAGTGATGCGTCGATGCGACGACCAATAAATGGTGCTCATTGCTTGTACCTGCTTCACAAATCCTCTTTCGCAATACGTTTAAAGTATGATATGAAAAAGACTTGCATTCGAGTGCAGTTTCTTGGCGGAGGTGCCATTCAGCTCAATGCCAGCTTACGGTCGTCTTCGATTCGAATGAAGCAGTGAATAAACTTTCTCGTGCCTTCGCCTTCGTTACGTTTTCGTTTCGTTTTCTTATTAAATTTTGTATACTTTATTTCCTTCGAATTCGTCGTTCACGACTTCGCGATTCTTTATTTTCGCTTCACATCCCGCTTTCATCGCGAAAAGAAAAACGCTGAAAGTGAATTGAAACCTGAAAAAAAACAATAATAACGATCGTATTGCATTCAAAAAATAGAGATGATTTCATCCTTTTCAGCAGAAACTCGACAAAACACTCGATCGCTCGTTTCGCTTTTGCTTGGTGCGGAACAGAGAACGAGATAGCGAGTGCTCATTTGCAATGCTTCGAGTGATGCGAAATCATCATTTATTACCGATGCATTAAACTATTCGTTGTTTTCGCGATGCAAAAACATAGCAAATGAAAGCATAATTAATTATTTATCTTTGAATTCTTCGCTTTTGAGTACACATTTCCTTTTCGTGCGATTTTATTTTTCATAATCGCCGAACTAATTTCGTCGCCGTTCGGTCTCTCTCCAAATCAACGTCAGTATTTCGATGGTTTCGCACTTTGCTTGTTTTCGCCGAATTTACCCGAGAAAGGTATGTTGCTATGCGCTTTGAATTTGAAATTAATTACGCCTTCCATTCGATTTATCTTCTCGCGAAATATTCACTTTAAAAACGAAGAATCTTATTTTTTAACAATACGAGCGAGTTTCACAATGAGCCGCATTCAGAGTGTTTGAACTGAAAAATAAGATCACAATTTTGACCCGAATTGTAATCAGAACGGCGTCCGTCGAAAGTAACTGTTTTCAATTTTTGTTAATCAAGCACACTCCTTGTTCTTTGCTTCTTTTGCAATCACTATCAAATTCGCATTGATTTTTGCTTTCAAATTTTCCGATTTTAAGATTTTTTTGTGAACAAAAGCAGTTTTTGCACAAAATTACCTCGAAAAAAGTGCAAAACCCTCATTTTTGAATATTCTTAAATCGAAATCGTTACTTTACATTAATTATCATCACTGCGCTTTCGTTTGTTTTTAAAAAAATTAGAATTTAAATGTAATCGAAAACAAACATTTTTACATTTGAATAGAACCAATCGTTTGCAATTTAAAACGAATTTAAATTCATGTTCAATGAACTTGAACAAAAATTGCCTTAAAAAGTAGATTCTAGCGCTAATTTCATTTGAAACAATAAGAAAAGTTTAGTCGCTATTTACGCTCATTATCCTGTCTACTTTAATTAAACATTCGCAAAACTAATTAAAGATTTTCAGAGAAATATTAAACTAGTTAATCGCCGCATTGAACGAAAAGCGTTCATTTCTAATGCAAAATTTCAATTTATGAATAGTTTGAAAAGCAATTTGATTATAAATGAGCGAACATTTTAAGCGCGTTTCATAATTGAATATTGCACGTTAAAGGAGCTGTAAAACAAAAAATTAAAATAATCCATCCGTCCGGATCAAAAATAAAAATAATTTTTCAATTCGCATAAAGTAGAAAAGCTGAAAATGGGTTTCAATGCGTTTCTAATTCGATTTTCTTTTTACTTTCATTGCAATTAATCATCTTTCATGTTAATTGTTTGGGCATGTATTGAATATTTAGGTTGACATTTACTAAAAAAGCAAATATTTTTTGCGACTTTGCATTAAAGCGAGTTGATTTTCTGCGTCGGTGAGTAAATAAAATTATTAGCGAAGTTAATTTCAAAACGAATGCGAACCATAAAGAAAGTAAATTTTTGGCTATTAAATGCAATCGAAACCATAGTTTCGGTGAAAAAAACAAAACATTCTTACTCAATCAGCTAAAAATAAATGCATTTTGGTTTGTAAAAATGTATTAAATTCAAATAGTTGAAAAACCAAAACTACGAAGTTCAAATATTTAAACAGAATGACAATTCTTTTTTTATCGTAATTACAAGTTGTCAAAAATCTTATGTAATGTTATGTTAATAACACAAAACATTTTGAAGATCTCTTGTTTTAATTTATCTCTTTAAATAATCCATATTTACCATTCATTAGAAAAGTATAAGCTTGGTTGAAAAAAATTAATAAATTGATCTATTCTTCATTTATCTATTTTTAATTCAAATGGCTCTTAAAATTCTAATTATGTGATGATTATTTTTAAGATTAATCACAGAGAAATCTTTCCATTGTTAGTAAACATCCAAACTTAAAAGCAACGGAAAGATTTCTCTGTGATTCAATGTATCTTAACTCGTTAGTATCTTATCATTTTAGAATTTTGATCTGTTTGTCGAAAAGATTGGCGGAGTAAAACCTTCAGAGTAGAGCTGTTTGCAGCTTATACCCCCAGCACTTTTACATACTTTCTTTCATTTTAGTTGTTTTTAATTCATTAATTAATGTTTAAAATGACTCAAAATAATTTTTGCTCATAGGTTGTCTTTCACCTCAACCTATTTACATTATTTATTTACTCAACTATTATTTATTTATTCATTTTACTTTTCAAGTTTTCAATTGATATTAAATTTAAGCGAAAATTATAGTTAAAAAAAATTTGCGCACATATTTCTGAATTAAATATAAATATAAACAATTGAATATATTTATTGAAATAGAATGTGTCCAACATGTATTCTAATTCTTGAATAAACTCTTTCATAATAAATGCATTCAATTAATTATGCCTCTCATTCGAGATTAGATTTTGAATTTTGGAATTTTTTCTTTTTGGAAAAAAATTAAAATACTACGAGGTTATCCAATTAAGCAAACTTGAAACCTAAATTTTAAAAATTCAGTTATAAAAATTCATTTTAATGAATCATTAAATATGTCGATACGCTTCAGTGCTCGGTTAGTTATTAAATTTTGCAAGTGCACGTTTAGTGAATTTCTTTACAGAATAATTGTAATTTTGTTGCCACGACGCCATGTTTTCTTTAAATTTCGGAGACATTTAGAGCCGATACAATAAAAATGAGATTTTTTTCGAAAAGTGTGTGATTTTTCAGTTAGGGGACAATGGAAAAAATGGATACACAACAATTGTCCACAAGATTTAAAAATAAAAATTGAAAAAATCATGACCACAGTAACTTAAAAATTACAACATATTTTTAATTTTATAATAATTAGGATTGCTGTTTTCGTGAAAACTTTACAACAAATTTCGTGATTTCTTGTTAAATTTTGGTTTAAAAAATAAAGAAAATTATGTGATTTATTTTATATTCGAAAATAATTTTTACTGAAACATAAATGAATCATTTTCAGTTGCAAAAACTTTTTAAAGAACAACTTTACTAAAATTTAATTTTTGAAGTTAAGGAAAATATTTAAATTTTGAAAAAGTTCTTTCGAAATCACTGAAGTTAAAGAAGCAAATTTTGTTTTTGACTTAAGATCGAAATCTGAATTTTTCATAAATTTCTCAATATTCAAAGGATTCTATGCACGATAATCTTCGTGTGAGATTCTCACGAATAAAATCTTTGAGTTTAAGGCTTTTTGATGATACTCCATTCCTCTTATGCTTAAAGTGCTTAAGCCTCCAAAGCTTATAAGCATTTTGCAAAGGCTCAATATTCAGTTATTGTCATAATAGTTTTTTAAATAATCGGTGTTTTTATTAGATTTTGCAGCCTTTTAACTTTGAGTGCTCACAAAAAACAATTTTGCACAGATTCATTAACTTTTTACTAACGATTGGCTCTTATGTTTCGTCGTCAAAACGACTATTTTGTTTTTTTTCTTGGTTCAATTTCAGCCTAAATGTTCTATTCAATTTATGTTTATTTCAATTTATCATCATTTCCATGCCATGGCTCATGGCTCCCGAAAAGAAGCAATTTTAATAATTGAGCCTTAATCATGTTGAGACTTCTACATTTTGCGACATTTTTTGACAATCCCTCTATAAATTTCGTTTTCGACACTTTCATTTTATCAAGACAAAAGTAAAAGCAACGTCTTTGAAAGTTAGTACGCTTTACGACCTATTAGTAGAATGTTCAACACCCAATGTCCAACTTGTTTTTTACTCATCTAAAAATTGTCTCAGGTTTGTTTGTTTCTTTTTCAATCAGCGGCTTATATTTTCTTATTTTGTTTATTCTCTTTATTTTCGTAGACAGATGATCTTATTTTAAGGTACTTGCTGAATTTTGAGCTTCATTCCCATTTTTTTTATCACTACATTTACTTTAAACGTTTTACAGTTTAAAATCCAGGATTTTACATTTTTTATATCTTAAAATACGTTTTTTATGGCTTTGACAAGAAATTTAACTTATTTTCCCCTTAATTCTTGCTGTTTTAAAATTTTTGAGCTTTTGATTATTTTGAAATTTTATAATAAAATCGATCGATGTAAAATAAAACATGTCAAAATGAACTTGTACAAAAATTAAATTTAAAAATTTTGCGACAAAAATATTTATAACTTTAAATGAAATCTCACTTTATGTTTTCTGAAAATCTTATTTCATAATGGTGCAAAAATGCTCATTTTTTGAACACCAAATTTTGTTTATCCTCATTCAAAAACTTTTGTCTACCCTTTTTTCTATATTCTTGCAAACAGATTTTTTTCACAATGATTTTAAACTTTTGCTTAGAACTTATAGGCATTTAAGTATTCTTTGATTTAGTGAAAAAAGTTTCAATAAGACATTTTTGTTATAAGAAGCAGTTTCGGTTTTTCTTTAAAATCAAATTTATTTTGTCTTGAAACTGCATGGCTTTTTAATAATGGTTTCTATTCAAAGAAAACAAATCTTTTTCGATTAAATCTTACTTTTTATCGACAAACTGTGATTGTTTCGGTTGAAAATTCGAACAAAGGTAGTGTCAAAGTAATCGAGTTCATTTTGAAATGGTCAAAGCTGCAAGCAAAAGATCTTAATGATACTTAATACAAATTCAGTTTGCACTAATGTTCTAAAGCAAAAACAAAAGCGGTAACAATTGTAATTTATTATAAAAGGATTTATCTAAAAATAAACACGTGAGATACATCCTTTCATAATAAATTTTTTTCAATTATCGTCATCGGTAACACTTTACCGCAATAGCCTTTTCCGATCGCTCAAAAATCGTTCCGATTTCAACAGTAAATTGCTCAGTAGAAGCATGCATTCTTCTTCTCACAGGCTTTATAGTCACTTTGTGAGAAAATGTCACTTATTTTAAAAATACATTATTACTAGCAATGAGCACAATAAATCGAAACTGATACCGCATTCACATTATGAGATTTAATCTCTTTGAGAATAGTCGATGACAAGCATTAGATTGTTTTACGTTTACAAATTGATAAAACTTAGGGGCACGAGTTTATTAAATGCCTTAAATGTTGCTTTGAAAAGTGATTGCAAAGAAGCAGAATTAGAACGCTTGTAAAGGGATGTTTTTAATTAAGTTTTTTGTTAATTTAAAACATGCGAATGATTAAAAGAAGTTTATTAAAAGCAAATTTATATTTTAAAGAGGCGAGTTTTTGACAAACAACGAATCCACACAGCGGAAGTACACCCTACAAACTATCAAACGTCGTGTCATTAATCAAAGACACTTGAATAAGTCGATAAGTGCGAGTGGTCTGTTTCGCTGCTGTTACACGCTAAGCGTAGAGAAACGAAAAGGCGAAGAAAGGCGAACCGCACAGCGAAAACGGGCAAAAGGTGAACGCGCGATGAGCATATGACCCCCGCTCCATTGACAGCGACCTTTTCTGGAGTCGAGTTGAAAGTGTTTTTTCGAATCACACAAAATGTGACGCTTTTCGCACTCATTTTTGCATTTCTTCCCTTTTCAGTGAATTCAACGCAAAACTCGACATTCGCGGCTTGCGTTCGTTCTATCAGTGCTTACCTTTGGTTTGCAATGCGTGGCGATCGAACGTTGGAACGAGTGCTGTGAAAACGAAGCAACTTTGTGATTCAAAAGGGAAACAAAAATTTCGCTTTCAAAGGTTTGACTGCGCTCATTCTCTGTGTCCTCTTTAATTCTTATCGCTAGCTTTTAGTGTCTCTTCTGTAATCTCAGCGTTTGTGAAAATGCCACCACCATTGGCGAACGCCATTGCAATCAACTCACAGTCACACTTAAACTCGAACTTCTGTCGAATGCACGGATACAAAGTGCTCGCCGCAATTATTGTTTTATTCTTGTTTATGCAATACATAACGAATTTCGTCGAATACAATGGCAAATTCACGCAAACCTCGCCTCGTTTTAGTCTTACCTCGTTTAACTCAATTGATGTCGATAAACGAAACGGATTTAAAGCATACTTAAATTCTACAAATAGTGCCTTTCAATTTCAAAACTCAACTATACCTTCATCTAGTCTATGTCCTCTCGTTCCTCCGAAATTAGGTAATTGCATAGCATATGACTTTTCTACATATAACACCACCCACCATCTTATCACATACACACAGTGGGACGCTTGAGGGTAATGGATGAATGTCCAACTTTCGAAGAGTTGGAAGCCATGAATCCTCAATTATTGCCCGGCGGTCGATATTTTCCAACTGATTGTACTGCACGACAAAAAGTTGCCGTTATTATTCCATACCGGAACCGCGAGAGACATCTCCGGATCTTTCTTCACAATATTCATCCATTTTTAATGCGACAACAGTTAGATTATGGCATCTATGTTGTCGAACAGGTAAATTGATTGCTTATCGCTCTGTGCCTGCGTATAGGCGTCATTAAGTTTCATGTTAGATTTTGAGTACGGCAAAGGCGATATCATTTAAAGCATGATAGTTAATCAACTATTTCTTAGCATATCACTCCTTGAAAAGAAAGCCGGTATTTTCGAAGTAATGTTTCTACCTTTTCGCTTTTTCTGAAGCTCCAAAATTAAAGACTAATATAGGATTTTTGCAGATCGGCGATTCCAAGTTTAACCGTGCGAAATTATTTAACATTGGTTTTGTAGAAATATTGAAACAATATGATTTTACATGTTTCATTTTTCATGACGTCGATCTCATTCCGGAGGACGACCGTAATCTATACAAGTGTGCAGATCAACCGAGACACTTATCCGTTTCGATCAATACTATGAAATACAAGTACGTTCTAGTTTGTGTTGAAATTCAATCATTTGCCAAATAGATTGCCTTATACTACTTTGTTCGGTGGCGTGAGTGCTTTGACTAAAGAGCAGATGGAAGCTGTCAATGGTTTTTCAAATGTATATTGGGGATGGGGAGGAGAAGATGATGACATGTCACATCGAATTAGAGCGAAAGGTTTTCGAATAAGTCGATATCCGGCAAATATCGCTCGTTATACAATGCTTAGTCACAAGAAAGACGTTCCTAGTCCTGAAAGGTATGCTCGATTGTCTCATCATTTTTCATCTCTTTTTTATAGGTATAAAAAACTATACTCGGCTCGAGCAAGATTTAAAACAGATGGATTAAGCAATTTGAATTATAAAGTAGAAGATATTAAATTTAAGAAATTATATACCTGGATACTCGTTGATCCCCTCGCTCCCAAGAGATGATAAAAACTTAAGTTTATTTATATAAATTTTCAAATGTCATCCATTTAAATTATAAAAGAGGCCTTAAAATTATGTGGGGCCATTCTTAGCGAAAGTGCACTACTCATCTCATTGCGCTCATGTCTTCCTCATTTGTCAATACTCTCAAAGAGCAATTGTTTTTCATCCACCCTACTTACTGCTTAAATTCATATTTTCAAATCTATTTTGAATCATAAAATGTGAAAAAGATTAAAAAAACTTTTTGTATAAATAAGTATTGTAACATAAACTAAATGTTGTGTAAATTTTAAATTTCAAATTCCAAAGGATATGTTAAATTGGTCACATTTCCGTCAAATAAAAACATCTTCGGTTAATTTCTCTAAACTTTTAGTTTAATTTTGATGCAATCGAGGAAAAAATTTGCTTTAATACATTCAAGCTTAATTACTGGAAATTCTCCACTTTAAAATCTAAACCAAATACTGCGTCATTTTAACAGTTTATGAACACACATAATTCAATTTCACCCTTGATGCTGTAAAAAAGGGCAAAAGGAGGATCAGAAAGTTTAAGTGAAATGTTTTTCTAATATCTAAAGAAGAGAAAGTGGTCCCAGAACAATGAACTTTGCTTGTGAAGCAATAGAAAAAACATTGCCTTAATGAAAATTACGTGTGATAAAGTTTAAATTTACACAAAATAAAAAGTATACTACAGTCAAACCTTTATGAAGTAAACAAGTTGGAAATATCAAAATTCAGTTTTACTTTATGAAATTTATGTGCTTAGACAATTTTTAAACATGCAAATGTTGATTTTTTAATTGACATCACTTCTTTGTTTTATTTTGGTTAATGACAAGTGTAATTTAAAAAATTGAGAGTTTTTAACATAATTTTTCATATGTGAGTTTAAAGTTAATTTATTCGAGATATTTATGACTTAACAATATGACAAAGGTTACCGTATTCCCTCTTAATATGTGGCATGCCGTGCTATTCGAAATAAGGCGGTATGCTGATCATTTCGAGATATTAAAAAATGCCCGTCTAGGGAACCATGAAAAGGAGGCCAAAAGTGTTTTCCAACAAATTCTTTTCTAATTAAATTTTAAAAAATAATCAAAGGAAGTAAGAAAATTAAATTTAAAAATGTATTTTAAAAGGTTCGGTTTATAACGATATGTCCGTAATAAAATGGAAAAAGTGACATGCGGAAAAAAATCGAATTTCAGGATGCACCAGCATGCTATATATTTTGAGAGAATACAGTAAAAATTAGTTTTTGACTTTTCGTGAAACTTATACTTTTATTGGTTTAATTTTATCAATAAATTCTATCCATTCTATCTAAAAAGAATATAAAATGTATAACAGATTATAATGGGTGCAAAAAAGTGAAAAATTATATTCAAATCCGAATCGACTCAATCAGTTAAACATTTATAGAGAAGGTTGAAGTTTTAGGGGTGATTACGTTTTTCAACCTCGGTATTTTTGCATGATGGTTATGGTTTAACCAAACGGTTATGTACCGTCTAGATAAAGTTACAGTTAAGAATTTTGTCTATTGTTTCACTATCTTATATTCACAACTTTCAACTTTTGTTAAACAATTGAATGAATTTATTCCGAAAAGGCCAATCCAACAATGCATATATTATTAGAAAGACCCTTTCGGAATAAATTCATTCAATTGGTTGCGAATACAATTTAGCTTTTTATATTTCATTTTCAAGAATTTTTATTCAAAAGCTAGTTCAACTAATATGATTGCAAGCATTTTAAAAATGAAATTAAAGCTAAAATTAACTTACATCGACAAAATGTTTAATGATAATGTTAATCCAGCAAAAATTTATCATATTTTTTTAATTTATGCTTGAGAGCTTACTTTTTTATTATATTTTACTTTGTGAGTAGTGAAAATAAGAGGATCAAATAAAAAATAAAGTAAAAAAGAGTTTAACTTTAGTTACATTATTTTCCCTATATCCAACTTCGGGGCCATTTAATTCGTTGACTTTACATAGGTTTTTACTTATTAGAGGTTTACTTTAAAAAGATTTGTTTGTAATGGAAAATTACTTGAATTAATTAAGAATTATTTCAATCGTGACGTGATTTTTATATAAACAATCACATTGAATCTTGTTTACAGAAATTTTGAAATAAATATTCGCAAA
>NCKU01004105.1:0-13133 GCA_003675995.1 Dinothrombium tinctorium | reverse complement strand
TAAATTTGCATGCAAAAAATTATTGGAAAAAGATGTGAGAATAAAAATGTATGCGTGCGAATGATGCGAATGAAAAAATGTCTTGGAAGCAATGAATTGCCGAAATACAAAATTGCGCGTTTCACTGTGAATACCACCGGATTAATGCTGCATGTTTGAATTATTCAAAGCGTTTTTTGTTATCACCGATATTAAATTACTAATCTTGGAATGTAAATCTCTTTTACTCGTGCTTCATTACAAAACAATAGTGGAACTTTGTAACTTTGTGAATACTGAATACTAAATGTATTCATTCATGAATAGAGTCAAGCGCAAGTTTGCGTGAAAGACAGCCAGCGACAAGAAATGAGCATTGTTCGTACGATGGTAACATTCGATTAGAGCTATTCTTCCAAACTTTAATGAAACTATTGATTATTAAAAGTGTTACTTAACGGTTCTGATAAAGCGTGAAAATGGACATTAAAAAAGCGTTCGCTTTTAAACAAGCAACAAATTAGGTTATTTTATTTACGGTTCTGAGCTTCGGATTTGTATTTCGACCTGTTTTTTATCGACGCCATACAAAAATGGACATTTAGCAAAAAAAGGACGAACAAAATTGGAGTTAACAGCATTCGGAAGTTGAAACATGTAAAGTGATTAAATCGACTGTTTATTCAGAAGAAACAGAGTAATTATCCGTTTTTGAAATACACACGATTATTACTGATTTCCTGTGAAAAGTTGACTTAGAATCAGAGAAAAATTTGCTCAAGTTTTTGTGCAATTGTGAATCCCATCGATTGGAAATCCATTGAAAACATTGCGCATCAAAAAGGAGCTTGTAATCGGCGGAATAGACGAGCTTCGCGTATCTTTCTCACAGTGGCTAAGAGCAAATCGTTTTCTGTTTTTTATAAAAAGCTTTTTTTCGGGAAGAAAGCTAACAAATTACCAGTATTTTGCGTTCAAGCAAATTTCCCGAGAATTATTACGATAATCGCACAGAATACTGATACAACCTACATTTAATGATTACGAGCGATCGACAGTGTTGTGCTTAAGAAAAGTATTACAAGCACTCGAATATGTAAAATTGATCTTTCAGTGCATCGATGAACGCTGACGACGCCGTAAAATTTGCCGTTTCAATCGAGTGAATGCGAAAGCTACACTTGACCAAAGTGCTCAAAATTGTAACAATGTACTGTTGATATTTTTTTGAAATGCTGTTTTCATTTATTTTGTTTCGTTTACTTTCAATTAGATAAGTTAAATAGAGATTAAAATGTAAACGCATTTGAAATGAACTATTTAATTAAAAACATTTTGCGAGGGAGAAAACGAAGATGACGGAGAAACAAGATGCAGAGAAAGAGAGAGAAAGAGAAAGAGAGAGAGAGAGAGAGAGAGAGGAGTTAGCGAGAAAAAGAGAGGAAATCGACAAAAATCAATATTTGACGACTACGCTTCTGCTCGCGTTTCAAACACGGCGCATTAAAGGGGTTTCACTGAAAAGCTATAATTAAATGCATGTTGATTTGAATTTAACGCGAAGCTGTATACAAACAGGTGAAAGCATCGGCAGCGAGTGTCAATGTTAATCGCGCATTTCGTTAATGCAGCAATTTTGTTTGAGAAGGCTTTTAAGAGAAGCGATCGTTGCGAGGACAAAAGCAGCAATTAAACTCACATTTTCGAGCAATCGTTGCGATACGAGCAGCGAGATGTTTCTCGCGGAAAACGTTTTCGGACTCACCTATGAAATCAATTGCATCGTTGAACCAAATACTTATGTCTTCGCTTCCCGAGTCTTCGACGGGAATACATTTGTAAATAAAGCAGTCCTCGAAGTGATTGGGACACGTGTGAGAAACGTTCAGCAGCGCGGTGATTCCTAATTTTTGTAACACTGATTTGCACGAAGCGTGATATTCACTACCGATATAGAGATGGGGCATTATTTCGACAGGTTCTCCTTGATCGTTTCCAAACGAGAGGATCACGTTCGAATCGATCGAAACATTGCTCCCTTTTGGTGTGCGCGGTGATATGCATCCTTTGTTGTATGATTTGAGCGACCAGGTGAATGAGCCCGAGCCCGGACTGCGGCTGCAGCCGGTGTTGCACGCATTCGTCATTCCCTTCGTGCAATACCGTGGATATAGTTGTCGAAATTTTTGGAAGCCTCCTGTTTGCGAGAAGATATGTGAGCTGCGATTTTAATTGCAGTTAAATAGCGATAAAGTCGCTATAAATGCGTATTTCTTCCTTGAGTATCTATCTGTGTATTTGCGATTGAAAAGCGACAAAAGAAAGATAGCGATTTAGTTCACTTTGTTTTATGAGGTTTTGTGAGGTATATTCGTTTGAGGGAATAAGCAAAATTTAACACTCGAATTGCACAAATATGTGAGGTTAAGCAATGTCAGTGCGATGTACTTAATGCTATAAAAGCAAAGTGATGCGCGATTGATCGCATTTGATGAGAGAATAAAGTACAGCTACTGCCAATGCTTTGAGATAATTTACTTCGAATATACTTGTTTCTCATGGTTAAATATCAAAACTTTCTGGCAGGAGCTGTAGAAAACAATGAGATTCGTTTAGAGACTGAAAAACGAATCGCGGTGAAAGAAGAGCTCGAAATTTGAGCGCACTTCAAAAATATTGTGTTAATTGAGAAGCATTGTGAGTCGCTTTTCGAGGGAAAAATTGGAAACCGGAAACAACAAAGTTTGGATAAACTCACACCGAAACATAATTACAATTTGCTCGATGCTACCATTTCATTATCACAACAACAGGAATACTTCTTTCTTCGCTGCATTCATGTCAACGATAAGTTCATTCACTCGCCGCAACGGCCCAATTGAGGTCCGTCGATTCTTACCCCGTATTGAGCTCACCTTCTAAAATGTAGATATCTTTCGTGTCCGCTTCTTGCTGAAGACACTTGGCGACGAAGTAAGCCATCGAGTCGACCAGATCGGGTTTGCTGCTCGAGTCTTCGTACAGAATGACGGGATAGTAGTGTCCGGCAAGCAGTCGTTCTCTGACGGCTACATCGGGCAGCACAGTTCGCAGCGGGAGACGGCCTCCCGTTCGTCGTCTGTACAGAGCGAGCGTGGAGTGAAGGAGAGAGAGAGAGAGAGAAGGACGGATACCTGAGTATAGCGGGGCAATGGATGTTGACGGCGTCGATAATGTGAGACTCGTTATGAACCAGAAATGGACGACAATCGATGAGCAGCAGAAGTGATCCTTGATTAATGTACTGTTCGAGCAGTTCACATGAGAGGTACGTAATGCCGGAGCCGTCACAAGAGCCCATCGCGGGATCTCCACTCTTCGAGTGCTTCACTCGAGGCATGAATGAAGCAACGGTCGCTCACGAATTGTGTACACTGCGACTACTCATTGCTACAACTATCGTAAACAGAGTAAACCTGTTCATTCACAAACGCTCTCATTCACAACTCTGCACATTCTCTTCGTCCCGCCGCCGATTGGTTCGCGCTGCACACACGCGCATTGCACTTCCTCTCTGACGTAGCGACGTGTGCCGCCACTCGCGCCCGCAGTGAGAGTGTGCCCATCACTCGCCGCGGGCGATGCTCGCACTGACCATTGCAACACTATCGCTAGCCTCCTTCCGTTCGCACGCAAATCAACTGCTCGCGCTTCACTCCACGCTCTCACTTCACTCCAGGCTTTCGCGTCCGTTCTCGGAATGCGTCCTTGTCGCGCTCACCATCATTCGCGACGCGCCGCGTCCGATTTCCTCCGCTTTCGGCAAAACATCGGAAGTTGTCACGTTTTCGAGAAGTGCTCGTTCACAATGCAATGCCAAATGCAAAGCGAGCGTCAGGTGCTGTGTGACATTGATGCGCTTTCGCTTTATTATACATACGTAACGCGGCGTTTTCTTCCACTTTGTTCGTTTCGAAATCGCTTTTCTAGACTCGTTGCGAACAGCGACCGCGAAGACGAGAAATAAAGAGCAGAGAATACAACAGCAACAAGTTGTTATTTCAATGAAGGAAATAGGAAATGGAATCAAAACGGAGTACAAACGATTTGTCTATTACAAAAAACAACTCTTAAGAAACATTTCGTGAATTAATAATTTAAATTACTATAAAAAGGTACAAAAACGTAGCTGTAATTAAAAAAGGCGAAACACAAAGTGGGCTAAAGCATGGCTGACAACAGTTGGACACAATTTAGACTGCGGGAGAGTTGACTAGAAGCGAACTAAAGCGTTCGAAAATGTGATTTCTTAACGCAGATTCGATAATTAAAGTGACTGCAAGCAAACAACGAGAGGCACAAAGTATGAAAAAATAATAATACTGGACTCGCCCAATAATTTCACTATCGAACTACTGTCGGTCAGAAAAACTGTTCACAAAGTTATAAAAAACAGGATAAAAATATACTTTCGATAACCATTACAAAAAGGTCGCATTTCTAAGTCAAATCGTTAAAGTAACTAATTAATAATTACATTAATAATTAATTAACGTTGCGAGTAGCAAAATGTTGAGAACATCGAAATATTGCACACACGTTAACATTAAATATGTATGTTACATAAGTTGAGTACCGATATCGAGCCTAAAGCTATCCAAAAATAGTGGTCGCCCCTCGAATCAAACGAACGCAGAGTGCAAATATAGCTGACAAATATAAGATGAATATTTGTAACGTAGACAGATAGGTGCTTTCGCATCGAGCACCGATACATCGAATGAACGTTAAAAAACTATGCGACTCGAGCACGTGTTCTGTGTGTCCATCACTCGGATGCGTGTGATGCCGAACACGTCGATATAAAAGTCAATTGCGTTAAGTCAGAAACGTTATAAATCTTGTCAAATTTAACATTACTTACAAAGGGTTTTCAAATGGCTAATGTTCAGAAAGATATACAATTTCGTGTGTGTGTATTCTAAGCTAGCCTTACGTGGACTTCGAGGAGTTCGATATAAATTCAATTCAATGTATAATAAACAAAGAAAATTATAATAAACGAGTCTCCGAAAAATAAATCCGTTTTTCTATCTAATCGTCGATACAAACTTGAAAATAAAATGTACAAAATTGAAATGCAGTCAGCATTATGTACCTTGCGGTAAAGCTACAATTTTGAATCGCAGTGAACTGCGATCACGTTACTACAACCTTTTTTATTTACATGAAAACAAACAATAACTGCACTGATGTCCACCGGATATGAAACACTAAACCAATTCGATTAATTACGCACAATTAAGCTTGTCATTAACTAAACTTGTATTTCAAACTCGCATAAAATATCGAAAAAATATGATACTGTCAATTTGGTTGCCTCTCTCTTCGCCCCTAATTTGCCGGCCAAGAAAGAGCGGCGCGTTCACCGGCAGAGCTAGTTTTGTTTTCAATTCGGCAATAGAAATATCTCGTTTCGCACTTCGGCAAAGGTTCGTAATGGTGATGATAGCTCACTGAAAGACGCTGTATTCATCGAACATTACCCTGCACACAATGCAAATTATGGGCGAATGCGTGACCGCGAGTGCGCCACCGAAATGGCGTCGAATTTCGTCTATCGAAAATGAAATCAGTGCAGTTTTGCCAATGACAACGACTAGTCTGTGTTTGGTTAATGCTTGTAAAACTTGTCAACAATGCAGATTATATTAATATCACAATACATTTGACTATCTGAATCTGTAAAGCTATCGGTAACTAATACAATGCTAAAAATTACGATTAATAAATGTAGAGATCAAAAAATATAATAAATAAAAACAATTAAAAAAATTAATTCCAAAGTTAAAACATACCGAAAAAGTACACAAAATTCATACAAAAATACTCTTTCCCTAAAGATTCAGTTTAATTACTTTATTCCCTCCCGTAATCAGAGACTATCGCCCGTATCACATTGCGTAACATTTCATTGCAATTAGTACAAAGTGTGAGCGACAAGTTTTACAAGCTTAACATGTACAGGATCTCGAAGAGATCATAAGACTATGGTGAGAAGAACAACGCTTAACAATCTGGCTTCTCGGTGAAAACGCAACTACAATGTTCCAAACTAATAAATTGAAACCGCCTAAAATACAGTTATTTTAACACCATCGGAACGGTACGGCGCGGGGTCTGTCTGCACCCTCTTTGACTAGCGGTTTGTGAAACTCTCGACCCGGCCGCGAGTGGATCGTTGCCCAACAGTGTTCGCAGTAATATTGTAAACAAGTAACGTTCGCGCAGAAGAATGGAGCGAATTTGCCACCGCAGCGAGCGCCTTGACATTCGTCGCAAATCTGGTCATCTAAAACGTACGGTTTCACTTCAACCTAAAAGAATCAGAGTCAGCTTAAACTTCAAAGCCCACTGATCTGTCAGCCACTCGATTTCGTGCTTACCCTTTTTTCAATGTCTCCGTGCTGCAATTGCACGAACCGAGCACTGATCGCAGCAATGTAACTTTGTTGATTCGAAAATGCAACTCTTCCCGCTCCCTTCGGATATTTTAACTCTGGATCAGTGTCGATACCCGCATAACAAACGCCACCGTAGAGTCGATCCATTATCATCGCCAATTCGACTGCAAGAAAGCGAAAAGTGGTGAATCCAACGAAAATGGCTGCACTTTCTTCGCCTCACCTGCTTTCAAGGGTCGAGGGACTCCACCAACAAAAACAGTCTTCCGAGGATCTAAAGGCATAGAAGCGTCTAAAACGAAGTCAGCATCACTCAATCTCCACGGACGAATTTGCACCTGAAGCAAAGTGATCATTTTTGGCCATCAAAGGCATGCAGTAATTACCGGTTTATCTTTAATTGTAGGGCTCGAAACACATAAATACAACTTGTCGTCTTCGTTGATACATGCGTCGATCAACGCTTGAACCGAAGATTCGTCTTGGAACAAAAGAAAAGCATAGCCTGCAAAAGATGGATGAGTGGGATAAAGTAGATGAATTCGAGACAACCTTTTGGAGGAAAATATGATTTGCTCTCCGCTTTATGGGGCCAATCGACAACCAATGGTCCAAAGCGTCTAAAGCTCGCTGTGATTTCCTCTGTTCAAAAATAGAAGATTAAGGTAGGGTAAATAAATATGCAGGAGATAAGAAATAATTACCTTCATCGATATCTGGCGGCAATCCTCCAACAAAGACTTTCCTTGAAAATCTTTCTCCTGCCTCCGCTCCTAAATCGATTAATTACAGTCAATCATTGATCACAAGATTCGTTTTCAAATTATTACCTGAACCGGGATCCAATAACGAGTGACTGTCGCAATCGAGACTAGTAAAGAACGGAGACTTCCCTATGAGAAAAATCGTTTAGAGTTTTCTGCAATTGGTCAGTGAAGTAGAAGAAGATAGGCGATGAATTAGTACCTCGACGACGTCCGAAATTCCTCGCTGCATGAAATAAATAAGAACAATGTGTTTTATCTGCATTTAAAACTAACACAACAATTTAAATATTTTAATGTCCACAGCTGAGAAAATTTTACTGTAGCAGAGTATGACTGCTTGTGCAAACTTCGATATTTTTTCAACATTCAAATGAACAAATCGATAAAATGCGAATGTTTGCGAAAATAATTGTCATGAATGAAACGTAATGAAACGGTGGATATCAAAATATTTGCCTATTATGCTTAACCCGTTCAATTTAAGCGCGATGCTTGTGTTTTCAAGATAATAAAGCGTATTTATTCGATATTACCTCTGAACACTTTCCTGTTACCACCAAAGTCATCGTATGGTGTAAATGACGTCCCTAAATATATACCAGCTTTAAAATTCGGATCAGTTTACAAGAAGTATTGATTCAAAGTTGGATCGCCTCTCGCTTAAATTTTTCGTATGCTTGTCTCGATAAATAAGCTAAGTGCGCAATTCAAACATTGTTCTAAGAAATCTTTTTTTAGCTTTTCGGAAAGAGCAAACAAAAATTTTGAATTTCGGGAGAAAACTAAACGAGAAATAATTTGCATACAATAACTACAGAGAAAATGTATAAATGAGCGGAAGCAGAATGAGTGAAATTTCATGAACGTTTAAAAAAGCGATTTGCATCATCACTTTGAAATAATGATTGCGATTTTTCATCAATTGTTTTGCTTTTATTTCGAAATGAAGCACAATTGACAGAAAACGTTTTGTTTCAGTTATCGATCTGTGTAAATTATGTCAATTCGTATGATAATCACCTTTTGGCCTTTGTAGCTGCCGAAAATAAAAGAAATTATTGACAGAAATAAGCGACGCACGCGTTGAAAACGCTCAAAATGAAGAAGGATGCGATGAGATTAACCGCAAACCATTGACAGAATTAAAGAAGCTCAAGTGAACAAAGTGCTTCACTGCAATGATCAATCTGATTTCGAAAACACAAGTATGGCAAACATTATTTTGTCGCACTTAGTCTCTGAGATCGTTTGCATTCGTGTCTTTTGTATCAAGGTTTTGTATCGAAGTCTAACGACAAGCAAAGCAAAAATCATCGCACAGTGAACATTACGCCCACTCAAAGTTCCAATAGCAACGTGCACAGATCAGTGCAACCGACGTTATTTTAAGTGCAGAATAGCTAAAAGTTAGAGTTAAGCTTTGCAAAGGTGAGTTCGCAGTCAACTCAATTATGAGAAAAAAGCGTTTCTGCTTCTGGAGCTGTTGCGCACACATCATTTAGATAAACGCACAATTAGAGAATGTTTTGACAATTGGTGTTTGTTGTGATTACTTTCGGAGGTTTTAAAGCCAAAAAACAGAGAGAATTGTGAAATTAGGTCAAGAAAAGACACTGCTTTTGAAAATGTCGAGCATAGAATTCATTTCTAGCGTACAGAGCAAATGCGTTTTAAAGCACGCGACAAGGCTACTTGATCAATAAACGCATAACAAAAATCACTGTATCAAATGAAAAATTCTACATTGTGAATAATAGAAACGAGTTCAAAATACAACTTGAAAAGAGAAATTCAATTATTAAACGTGACAAGGCAATTGGTTAGCAGGAATCTAATGAAAGTAAATTATTTAAGAGCGTCTTCATCAATCCGTTTCACCTATAGTCTAAGCTTACTTTTAAAATGACAATAGAATCTAACTTTAATCTAGCCTATTGCTTAATTACGCTTAATTACGTTTGAAGTAAAAGAAATTAAAAAGAATTTTCAATGAGAATTAGAGGAAAACAGTAATGCATTTCACAATGTTTTCAGCCTCTTTTCCACGATGTTCATCCAAAGTCGATAAAATTCAATACTCCTAATACACAACAAATTTACAATCACATCGAGTTGTTGTTTTTTCTTAATTACAAGACGAATGAATAAACTTGTCTATTAACAAGATATTATCAAAGTTAAGTTATTATCAGTAGAATCACTTTTCTTCTCACAAGAAAACCACGAAAAAATAAATTATTGATTATCTTGGTTTTAAGCTGCATTGTATGTATGACTCCAATTGATTTTTCATCTTCTTTCATAATTAAAACGCATCATTTCAATTGCAAAAATGCTTTGCATAATTAATTTATGTAAGAATAAATTTTTTGAAAACGGTGAATTAAGAGTGAATTAATTTAAAGTATGTAAATAAAATTTGGTGTAAAGCGATCTTTAGTACAATTTTGAATTTTGAATTTCAAGTGAATACAGGAGAAAAAATTTAAAAGCTCGAAAATACAGAAAGAAATGTAGAAAGCATACGTTTTCTAAAATAAGATCAAAAATTTGAATTATATAAAATATCAAAAATAAACAGTTGAGAAGAATATTTTAAATAAATGCTACCATCTACTAGAGGTGGAAATGGGAAACAGGAAAAATCGTCTCTTACGGGAAACTGCGGGGCGGGTTTAGGATCAATACCTTAACCCGTTTTTCCCGTAAATTCATACAACCCGTATACCCGTATAATCCTTAATAACCCGTTTGAGCCGTAGCTTCCTTGAAGTTGATAATTTCAGGTAAAATACCGATAGAAGAAGCGTTCTCAGCCTAAAGAAACGTAAAGCCCCTTTGTTCTTGCGCTCATATTTAATATCTTGAAGGAAGTGTCTCCCGAAACTTCATAAATAAAATTTTTTGCATTTGTACGATTTATATGAGTGGTGTGAATATTACGGGAAGATAATAAAATCCCAGTTTGCTATTACCATAAATGGTAATAGTATGGAATGGTAAGAATGGTAGTACGGAGAGGTATAGAATGGTATGGAGTGGAAGCGAATAGGAATAATGTAAGCTGTAAGGTAAGCGAAACACTGATTTATCTAAAAATTATCATTTGCGAGAATGAACAAAATTGATCGATAATTTAATCAAATCAATAGCAAAGGTCTGTCGTTTTCAGGCCAGCAAAGTTGAAATTGAAACCGTAGTGTTAAGAAACGGTAAAGAATGACGTGGAAAAAATTTGGTAATGGGATGGACCTTTTTTAAAAATTTTATGATTGTATTTAGATGAGAATGAAATTTGTGGTAAGGGTTTACACAGTTTTATTTAATTGTACTTAAGCTGGTTATTATGATTCAAAAAGTTCTATGAATCACTGGTTAAACTCGTGTGAAGGTTTAACGGGTTTGAGGGGACACGGGATTTATGGGACGAGATGGGACAGCCCTTTAGCTTACTGGTTATGGACGGAGTCGGGACTTCTATTTTCATCCCGTTTCCACCTCTACCCTACATCATATAATATAATTTTTACTTCTATATGAAGATGTTCAAAATTGCTTCATTTCCTCACCATATGACGATAATAAAAGAACTATAATATTCTCAATATTTCGGTCGTTTTTGAGGTGATTAGTCGATCATTGTGATTGAAATCTTAAAAAAAATAAAATGAATTGTTTAAAAACAAAGAAAGAGTGCAATCAAATAGCTAACATTGACTTTGTTTTCAAATTTCATGCCGCGGAGCGTTGAAATGAATAATGAAACTTCATGAATTATCAATTTGGATAAGGTCATTGAAAATAAAATTAGAACAGCATTCAATTCATATGAGGGAAAAATAATTTTCAAAAACTATTTGTTATTGCACTCTATATCACAAAATTAACTCAATTTATTTAATTAAGTGATAAGTAGTTAATTATAAACGGAGATAAGAAACAAACGATAAAACAAATGTTAGATTAAGTTTATTAAAAAAGAAACTCTCAAGTTATGAAAGCTGTTCTAATTTAAAAACATCGTTTAAAAAGCACTTAAAGGGTAAAAAATTACGGCAAAAGTTAACATGGAAAAATTGTAAAGCGTGTAATATAAAATTTATGCAAATACAATCAAACCTCATTTTTATGGACTCCTCGTTTTAATAAACAATTTTTTATGCAAAAAGTGGTTTATAAAAAGAGGTTCTATATTGAAAAGTAATTTTTAAATTTGCTATTCATAATGCATAATTAAGATACAGAAAAAGAGTTTGCTTAAATTTCCAATTAAGTCACTTTTTTGGAGAAGAAAAATAAAAAAGATCATTTAAGATGAAATATTAATTATTATAATATCAATTTTTGAAGCCTATTTTATCGGTGCTTTTTCATGCCAAATATCTAGACTTCAAAAGAAAAAAAACATATTTCTTTAAAAATATTTTCAGCAAAATTAAAATTTTTGTTTATCAAGGAACGAAGCAAAAATAATGATAAAATAAGATAAGCTTTAAAGAAATTTAATAAGATTTTATGAAGTTTAATAATCATATAAAGTTTGATAGAAATATTAAAAATTTGAAACATGAAAATACGTTTTACAATTTATATTTAAAGGGAGTCATCTTAATTTTCAATTTATATATATTGTAGAATAAGCTCTTAATTTGCTCATTTACTGTAAAAAAGAAACTAATCTCTTGGATTATAATTATTACGGTTTAATTTATAGTTTATATTGACAAAAATATAATAGAGAAAACTTGAGTTTATTTAGTTGAACAAAATTTGCACATTGGGGTCTAAAAAATTTTTCACTTTTCTTAAAATATGCTTTAGTACTATTGTTTCAAAATAAAATGTTTCGATAATCGAAAGTGCTCTTCACTGCAATACCTCATAAACAAAAAAAAAAGTCTCACAAAAATTGCGATAAAAAAATTTTGATTCAAAAAATGCATGTTAAATGAATTATTGAAAAAACTTATTACAAATAACTAATACAGTAAAACCTCCCCTAACGGACACCTCTCTTGAGCGGTCACCTCCACTGACGGACACTAAAATAAAATACTCTCCTAAGTTAACTCAATTAAAGATACCCTCTCTACAACGGCCACCTCTTTATAACGGTCAGATTTTTTGGGCCCCTTTGGTGTCCTTTGTAGAGAGGTTTCACTGTACTAGTATTACTTATTACTTATATTAGTAATGTTTATAGTTTGTTCGTTTATTCATTTAACATGCATTTTTTGAATCAAAATTTTTTTTTATCGCAATTTTTGTGAGACGCTTTTTTGTTTGTGAGGTATGTTGATCATTTTCGATTATCGAAACATTTTATTTTGAAACGAAACAGTTTATTTGATGTACAAGGCAACAAAATTAAAACATTCTTCGAACATGAATGTACTAGTAGAGACAAATATTTAATACCGGAGTAGTAGGCTCAAATTAAGTCAAAAATAAAATAATAAGTATTTTATCAGAGCTTAAATCGGATTTTTTGCGGATTCAAAACTCAAAAGTAAATCTATCAATTTAAACGAAAAATTAATTTTATTTCTGTTCAGTTTCTGGACAAATAAAATCGTAGGAAAAGAAAGATTGTAATCTTGAGTATCATTTTTATCATCTATAACATTCAAAACATTAATTTTAATGTTTTCTCACAAAAATCTACATTTTTAACTTGGAAGGTAAATAAAAATTTTCGTACTAAAAATTTGAAAGAAAAATATAAGCCCACACATGGATGGAAAAAAAACTTGATACGCTGCCTTTGGCAAGTTATAATGAAAATGTTTTCTGCTTGATACTCTTCAGGTTGTAATGACTTAAAGGCATCAAAAATGTATTTTTATAACAACTTCAGAAAAATAGATATTTCCTTAATAATAAGAATTTGTTGACTAAAGTCTAAATGAGAAAAATACGATAACCTAGACTTTTAATTAACAAT
>NCKU01004104.1:0-13134 GCA_003675995.1 Dinothrombium tinctorium | reverse complement strand
GCGTATGAAGTTATTGAAAAATTTATTTTATTATTTTTTATTTCTTACATTAAGCACAATGAATGCGAATTAAGTATTTAATTCTTACTCTGAGCATCTGACTTTGACTTATTGGCTTGTGAAAATTATATATTATTGTTGTGTATTGCGATTAAAAAATTATAAAGGTACGAATTTCAGGAAAAGCGGTTCTTTTAACTGCATGATGACATTATGGCACTCTAATTCTAATTCTTTCGGCGTTTGTTCAGCCATTTCGATTTTGAATTTTGTCAGGATTTTTGTGAGTAATAGCTTCGCTTCAAAATTCGCTAACTGCATTCCGAGACAAATTCGTGGACCAACGCCAAATGGCAAAAATGCAGCTGGATGAATATTTTTCCTATTTCAAAAATCAATCACAAACTGTTAAATTTAGATTAAAGTAATGATACCGATTTTTTGAGGAGAAACGCTCTGGTTTAAAAGCATATGGCTCTTCATAGATGTGTTCAGAGTAGTGAATTTGCCAAACTGCTGCTTGAACCAAGGTTCCTTTTTCTATTTTTAAATCCCCAATTTCAACATCTTCACACGCCTCGCGTGCAATCATCTTGATCACTGGAGAATACAATCGCAACGATTCCATCCAAACCTTCGAAATCAACTTCATAAAGTGCTTGTTTAAAACATTTTTTAAACGAACCATTTCTAAGTATTCAGAATCAGTACCCTTTTCATTTATTTCTCGTCTAAGTCTCTCTTGAATATCTTGATTTTTGGCCAATAAGTATAGCGTAAATGTAAGTCCGTCCGCAGTTGTCTCGAAGCCAGCGAATAAAATCACAGTGAGGTTTCCTGAAGCGAAACTGACTAACTTAAAATTTCAATCATTTGCTTACCCAAGAATTCATCCTCAGTTAGTTTTTTGTTGATCAAGCATTGCACTAACGAGTAAAGTAGGTTCTTAGCTGATCTTTCTTTTCTTGTTTTTTCCACCAATATTTTTTTTACTTCATTTTTGAGATGCTTCATAACTGTTTCTAGTAACTTCCCGGCTGATAAGAATTTGCTGAGCAATGCCATTACAGGTTTCATGAAACCAAAAGAGAGCACAATATTCTGCACCGCGTCATTGTTCGCTTTAACTGCTTTTCGAAGTGATTTCATGAACTCACAATTATCTGCGTATGCATTGATCTCCAAATTGAATGCTGTTTTGCATATTACATCGCAGGTAAAATTTTGCATTTGTTTCTCAATTTCGACCAGAAACGGTCGCTTGTTGTTTTCGGAATAAATCGAATTTATTAAGTTTTCCACACTTTCATTCACAATTTGGGATATTGGCGATGATGATACCTTGCTATACGAAAATGAAGGAGAAATAATTTGACGCACGTGTTTCCATCGCTCATCTCGCAGGAAAATTACTGCTTCACTCATTGGCTTAAAATCATTTGCCGGTGTGAGGCGATTTCGAAACGAAGAACTTCTTGTAATAAAAATTTGTTGAATGAGGTCAATATCATTTACAAACAGAACAGGCTGAGCACCAATAAAGTAGCCAAATACATCTCCATATTTTGCAATCCATTTGTCAAAAATAATATTCGGATTCGCAACTGAAAACAACTCAGCAATATTACCAGTGATTAACGATGGTTTCGGTCCTTTTAAACCATTTCGCTCGAATGTACTCAAAACTTTACGTCTCTTTATATATGCAAAAAGCAAAATTATCGAAACATACGTAAATAAAAATAAAAGCAATTCAATGTAAACCATGTCGTAAAGAATTTGAATAATAAAGGTTCGAGTTATAAGAATTAAAAACGACTCACTTGCTTTCACTGTTCAAATGCTATGCAAACTGAACAAGCTCTTTATTTTTCTCGATTTATTTGAAGTGAATTCAATTTTATGAAAGAGATAAGATAAACATTTTTTATTTTCTATTATTTCTATTTTGCAATTTTGTACAAATTTAAAAAAAATTGAAAATTCGATCATTGAGCACAATGTAACTATAGCAAATAATATTATGTGACGTTGAAACTTTTTTAAAAATAAATTTTAAATTTAAACGAAATATGATCTTGATAAGCAAAATAACTAGATTGTAAAAGAAAGAAATATTCTCTCACGAAGAAACTCATGAAGATCAATCTTACTGCAAAAATTTTTACCTTTTATTTTAAAAATTTAAGGAAAAAATGTAATTATTATAAAAAAACGAGATTTTATACTCATAGAAACATTTAGACTTATCTATTACAATATGTCTTGATCTTGTCAGAGCAAAGTGCAGATGAAATTTTGTATTTGTTTCTCAATTTATTCGTATCATTATTCGGATTTTCTTCTTAAAATAACTCGGCAATATTATCTGTGATTAACGATGGTTTTGTTCCTTTTAAACCATTTCGCTGGAATGTACTCAAAACTTTATGTCTCTTGATATGAGCAAAAAGCAAAAATATTGAAGCATACGTAAATAAAAATAAATGCAATTCAATGTAAACCGTGTTGTACAGAGTTGAATACTGAAAATTCGAGTAATAAGAATTAAAAACTACTCACTTGCTCTCACTGTTCAAATTTAATTCATACAAAAAGCTCTTTTTTCTCGCTCGATTTATTTAAGGTGAATTCAATTACGCAAAAGATATAATATGTGAATTTCTTTTTGTCTGCTTCAATTTCAATTCTACCACTAAACGAATGCTTGACTTTTTATCGGGTGAACATTGAATTTAGTGTCTTAGCAAAGTCCTGAAACTGTTTTTTGCAAATTTCAGAAATGATTTCAAATTTCATGAAAAAATCAACTTTTTATCAATTTATCGCATTCTTCACTATTTCCGATAATTTATTAGCTTCGATTCGACTAAATCTATTCAATGAATTTTGTTTGATTTTTTTCGAAATAAAATAGTTCATTCGTTCTCATCTCATATGTTTAAACTTACAAGTACTCAATTCAATTCATTGCTTAACATAAACTTGAACACAAATATATTTAAACTCATTTTTACTTATAAATTACACAAAAGCTTCTTTTCTAGAAATAGTTAATGAAAACCATTTTAACATTGAGTGGCATTGAGGGGTTCGCAATAAAATCAAAAAAGTGTTTAATAATCAAAGGCAAAATCAAAAAGTACAGCTCCCGACAAAAGGCTTAGCTATAAACAATAAAAAACGACTTTTATATAGGCAAGAAAGTAAATAATTTTGGCAAGAGCTGTATGTCTGCAATGAGAAAAGAGATTCAGAGAGAGCCAAAGCTTATTTAAAATAAAAACAGCTGCAATCAATTCAACATTGTCAAAAGAACGATCGAAAACTGGCACTTATTGTATTTAGTATTTAGCAGGAAATACTCTCTCTCTCAATTGTTTTTCGATTGAATAAAAACCGAACCTATTATAGTTGAGTTTGCTTTCACTGTGTTCGTTTTCGATGCTAACGATAACTTTTCAAAAATGTTTAAGATTTGCGCTACGCTTGTATTAAGTGTTTTGAACTTTTCTCAATGCACTGAGCCTCGAGTTAATTTACAAGTCGGCATTATTCGCGGATTTAAGCAAAATATCAACGAGAAAGAAGTTAATGTATTCCTCGGCGTTCCGTATGCTGAGCCGCCTCTTGATTCTAAACGATTTCGGAAACCATATCCATTGACCAAAAAACCCGAGAGAGTCGTTGAAGCGAAGAAATGGCCGAATATGTGCATGCAAACAGGCGAAATAATTAAAGGAAGTTTTAGCGAAGATTGTCTTTACTTGAACATATGGACGCCTGTCGCACTAAGCGCTAATCATCCTCAAAATCAAAAACCTGTGATGGTATTTATTCCTGGTGGAGCATTCGTTTTTGACGGTATATCAGAAAGAAAGTATAATGCTTCAGTACTATCTTCATACGGAGACGTGGTGGTGGTAACGCTTAACTACCGCTTAGGCGCGCTCGGTTTTCTGTTCGGAAATACCGAAGAAGTACCTGGAAACATGGGTTTGTACGATCAGCAACTTGCACTCCAGTGGATTAACGAAAACATTGTTTACTTCGGTGGCAATAAAAATCAAATCACGCTTTTCGGAGAAAGTGCTGGAGGGATGTCGGTCAGCTTGCATATGATCTCGCCTTCATCACAGCCTTTATTTAAAAATGCAATCGTTATGAGCGGAGTTTCGGTAGAAAGTATGATTCCAGGGAATTCAAAAGTCGAGTTTCAAAAAGCTCTTAAATTTGTGGAATTGGTTGGCTGCCCTGTTTCAAAAAATCAAACATCGCTATCAAGCTCTGCAATTGAGTGCTTGAGTAAAGTAGATGCCAACACACTAATCGCTGCTCAATTCTCTCTGGAAATTGTAAAAAAATTAAAAAATCCGGGAATTTTCACTTTTTCACCAATTTATGGAGATGAATTGATACCCAAATTGCCGAAACAATCTTGGACCGATTTAGATTTCAAAAGAGGAATGAATTTATTGATTGGCACCGTAGCCAATGATGGCATCGTTTTAGAGTCAATCGTATCTCGTTACAATGCACCGAGCGACACGTATAAAAAAATTATACAAAAATATTTTTCAAACACTATGACACCTTCGATTGCGAATGACTTGCTGAAGATTTATTTCACAAACGTAACGGAGTCGGACGGCGAGGAGTCACAACATGCTTTCTATCACTTATTAAGTGACGTTTTCTTCGATTGTCCCTCTTTTGAATTTGCCGAAAAATTTTCTCAAGTAAACACTGTTTATCAATATCTTTTCGATTACATAGATGCTAAAGGACCGTTTTGCAAAGGCTTTGGTCCTTGTCACTCTTATGAGCTACCGTTTACTTTCGGCACCACGCAAAATGAAAAAGATAACAAAGTCAGTTTAGAGTGGATCAAAATATTTTCAGAATTTGCGAAAACTGGAACAGTATCCTGGCCAAAATACCAGAAAACTGAGTCTAATGTTTTGATTCCGTTTTACTTTAGATTCACTGGCTACACACCACAAAATGGACATAATATTGGCTACAGATTTTACTATTGTAATTATTGGAAAAATGTTGTTTACAAAAATCTTAATAACTTATAAATATTATTCAGCACTTTGAGAAGTTATTTTAATTGATTTCCTCCTTTAACTTGCAACAATGTCATATGAATCTTTTTGGTTGCAATTCAAATTAACTCACTCAATGCACTTTAAATGATTAGTTGAGAGCGATAAAATATTACAGTGTATGAAGAAAACGCTGATCAAAATAAAAAATGAGCATGGGAACAAAAGCCTACCTGATTTATTAAAATCATATATCTTTAGGTTTTTAATTGCATTTAACTCTGCTTAAATTATTTTAAGTTAGCCACGTCTCTTATGTCACGCTCTTCGATGCTTTGTTTCAAATTGAGAATATTTAAAAAAGAAACATAACAGTGAATGTGCAGTTAGACTTAAAAAGGCAATCTTTAAATGATCAATAAATGAGCAAAACTAGATGTTTGAGATAAATCGCCATCCTTCAAAAACATTGTGCATTTAAGGGGCGTTCAAAGCTGCAGTTTTTGAGTCTAACGATAGAAATTCAATAGGTTAACGCACCCATAAATTTTTTGTTTTACTTTATTTAATTTTATTCGATGAAATTTGCAACAGTCGAAACAAAGAGTTAACAACATTAAATGTAAAAATTTTTACTTTTTTGCTTTACTGGTTTATTACTTTGTTTCTATAAGCACTTTTACCTGAAGGATCATAACTGTAAATGAGAAAAGCGCGTTTAAAAAATACAGAAGAAGCTGTCTATTAATCGAAAACATCTGAAAAGCAGTAGGTGCATTTGAAGGCGATGTGACCAAATCGTTTATCAAAAAAATTTTTTTAATCACATTTAAATTATTTGTAGCCCATGTCTGCAGGCTTCGGAGTAACCTTTTGAATACTTCTCTCTCCTGCTCTGCCGCACGAATGATCACCACGGTATTGGCTAACGTGAAGCTAGTTATTGAAACATAAACCGAGAACACGTAAGCAGTCTTCAAATAAAAGTTACCAATTTGATTCATATGATCTATCAACTCATCGTATCTCAATAAACGTAGCGAAGTTTCGAACATAATCGAGGCGTACCAGAGTAGAGGGCAAAGCGAAAAGCACGATTCAAATCGCTTTCTACAATCCAAGTATTCGTTTCTAAATGCAAGGATTCTGTCGATATTGCATCGTTCTTGTGTTTTAAACAAATGAAGCCGTGTTTCAACCATTTTGCAAATGCTTAAATGTGTTGAAGTGTAAAAAATCAAATTTGAGAAAATGAATGATGTGAAGTAAACAGTTATAAGTTGATAAGATGCATAAACCAAATACTTAAACACTGTATGGTTAGCAAATTCGAGCGACAAACTACTGTTTGAATTTAAATTTTCGCCTATACTTGAAAAAATAACAATCATCGAAATCTTAGTTAGCAGCAACGCTGCAATAGCAGAAAGTATTTTGCAGGTACGAGTAATTGTTGCTTGTTTTTCATTATCGCACTTATTTACCATTTCTTCGAATAAACATGCTTGCTTTGATTTAAATGATAAATGATAGGTGTAAAGAATACCAACAATAGTTATTCTCACCGACCATGAAAGTGTTGAGTAAGATTTCAGCTTACAATAAGCATAAATATTAAATGCCACGGAAAAAACAGCGGATAATACAAAAGCGCTGGCAGTTGAACAGCAAATAATTTTGCCAAGTGATGATAAGCGTTTCGATAAACAAATGCCGAACAGAAGAAATATTCTATTGATCAGAGTGATGCTGTCCATTTGATAATTTGCTGATTATTTAATTTTGATTTATGCTTAGCTAAAGCGGCGAACTTAAAAATTATAAAATTATTTATGGTTTGACTAACTTCAGTACGTTTTATTCTAATGCTATTTTACTTTTTATTCGACGATTGTATCTACTTTTAAGAATTTCATTGCTGTTTGGTCGCTTAGGATACAAAAATATTTAACAAATATGATTATGCATTATAAATGTTTTCTATAGACATATATTTTGAATCCATTTAACTCAAAGGGAAATTTTTGCTTTCTTTTTGTGAGAAAGAAAAATAATTTTCACAAAGTGAGTTATTTCAATTCTACATTTATTTCTAAGTCCATTAAAGTTTGAATTGAAAAGTTTTGTTAAGTGTAAAATACTTTTTTCTGTTTTAATATTGAAGCAATCGCTTCTAAAATAGTTTAAAATCAAATATAAAACTTGTAATCGTATTTTTTATTACTTTTTTGAATAGAAGATAATCAAAAATCAAGTTTAAAAATTATTAGTGGTTAACAACCTTTAACAGTTGAAATGAAAAAATGACGAGCATACTCACACTCGAGATTTTGGTGGATTATTTTCCATTTCAATTTCGTCGATGTTGTAGCGCTTTAAATTAGCGATCGCTTTCGTATAATTTTCAATGCTCATTTGGCAACAAACATTTCGCAATCGTTGAGCGATTTTTTCTTCGTCGAGCATCACTTCGCAATTTTTCAGCTGATTCAAATATTCATTCGCAATGATTCCGTGAACCCACATATCGCCACCTACAGTTTCCTCTTCTGTCGACATTCTCAATTTCAGAAATAAATTGATAACACTGAGAACGATCCAAACTGTGATTGCTGTCCAAACGCATATCACAGCAGCAGCCAACACTTGAAGTCCAAATTGATTAAAATTACCAGATTTGAACAATCCTCGTTGATGTTCATTGTATTTAAAATGTTTGACAACATTGTCATCAAAACTAGCGCTTAAACCTACGACAAGAGTGCCCCATAATCCGCCTCCAGCATGTACCGCAATGGCTCCTATTGGGTCATCAATTTCGAAACGATCTAAGATTTTAGGTAAGAGTGAAGTTATAAGTGACCCACCAACTCCTATGTAAACCGCGTCGTAAGTTTCAATGAAACCAGCGCAGCCACAAACCGAAACGCACGCTGACAATATGCCATTAATAACAAGAGAAACTTCTACGTAATTCACAGTAAATTGAGAATAAATGAATGAGGTAAATCCACCAAAAACTGAGGCGATTAAAGTGACGATAAATGCGCGAGCAGCTATTTCCCATGAGCCATTCGTTATGCCATAGCTAGAGCCGGAATTGAACACAAAAAATCCCCACCATAGAAACATTAAGCCTGAAATTGAATTTACTGCGTTTTCTGGCTTCGGAGCCGGTGTCCGCCATCCATTCGCGTAGCGATTTAATCTTGGTTTCAATTTGTATGCTGCAACTAGCGAAGCGATTCCACCAACAAAATGAACTGATGTTGCCCCGCAGTAATCGATCGCTCCGAGTGCGTTCAAAAAACCATTTTCACGCCACATCCAACCGGATGGTATGCAGTAAATCAAGCAAAATATCGAGCAAAATAGACAATAGGCGTAAAAATTGCATCTCTCTGCGACCGCACCCGATACAATTGTATTCGCTGTTGACGCAAAGGAAAGTTGAAAAACAAAATGCATAAATAGTTTGTAATTAGTTTTGTGAAGGAAAAAATCTCCAACGCCGCAAAATGGATTGCTCCATTTGCTATTGCCGAATTGCAAGCCGTAACCGATGGACCAATACATGATACTGCCAATTATCACATCTAGTACGTTCTTCATCATTAAGTTCACATGATTTTTCGCCGTACACGAGCCAGACTCGAGCAAAGCGAAGCCAGATTGCATTAAAAAGATCACAAAGGTACTCGTAAGAATCCATGCTGAATCGAGCTCAACTGAAGTCGATTCGTTTCTCATGATGTTTCTTTGTTAAGAACTAAACAACAATTGATTTAAACAAACTTCAAATCATAAATCATATTTAACAGTTCCTGAAAACACGACTAGCTGAAGTAATCAAGGAATTTTTTCATGACTCGATTTGATTTGCATTAACTAATTGTTTCCTTTTCGTCTAATCTCATAATTATATGCGTTTGTTTGCTTAACTCTTTTTCGTCTTAAATAATCGCAAATCTTTAGTTCTCGAAATCGTGGTTTAATTAGGCTTCACATATCGCTCTTTTCAAAGTTTTGATAAGTGATTTCGCGTTTAGCTGACAATTTTTAATTTCAATCATAAATGAAAAAAAATCTATTCGATTTACGAAGCTAAATACAAGTGCAAAAAATTATTTTCTTATTTTTATGCATGTAAAATTTTATGATGTAACTGAAAAATCTTATTTTCAAATTAAAGTTTTTTTCTAACTCTTTTTTATGTGGGATATTCAATGAATATTATATAAAAGAATTATTAAATAAGATAATAATAATTATAATGTTCAAGTCAGATTGAAAAATTGTTTTGCACATCGCATAAGTACGATTATTTCATTTTTATTTTTAATTTCATAAAAAATATAATAAAATCCTTTCAATGTTGAAGTGAACTCTTACAAGTTTTATAAATTCAATTTCAAATGAATAAATATGGCTTAGAATACAAATTTTCAGTTAATGTAGCTCCAATTTCATTTATAAGAAAATTTTATAAAGTTTAAAAATTAAGTTTTTTTGAGTGAGTTGTAAGAATAAAAAAATATTTTTTACTCTATCCAGAATTAAATTGAAAATTTGAATTTTAAATAAAATATTTGCATTTTAATGATTAATGAAAGCTTGACAAAACGTATTATTTTGAATGTAAACGATAATTACGCCAACAATGAACGCAAGATAAAATAGTATAAAACTTGAACCTAATGTTTTTGTAAGCCTCCAACGCGTAATGCTCAAAAGAGAAATCGAAATCCAAACCGAAGCGAATAATATTATAACGCATACAACGAGATTTTTATCGTGCAAATGAATTGATTCGCCGAAAATCACTGTTTTTATGAACCATGGCAATGAGAGACAAACTTCAATATCGAATATATTGCTTCCAATCGTATTCGAAAGCGCCATATTACCTTGGCCCTGAATCGATCGTGACAGCGAATTATAAGAATAATCATCAATTTAAAATAAGCTGTCATTTGTAGCGTCTCACCTCTTTGGCAACTTTCAATGACGAAAATGCGTCTTGAATCGATGAGCCGATTGCTAACACTGCTAAGCCCATTATGCTACTGTTTATTTGTAGAGAAAAGCCAATTACTTTCACCTTGATCAATAATTTTTTACAAACATTCGAATAGATCAATACGTACCATCCAAAAAACTAAATAACTCAAGCCGGCTAACCAAATGATTGAAATTGCTAATGCGACCAAAAAGTGTTTGCCAGTCGGGCTCGGAATTGTTTTCTCAATAATAAATTCAAACGGTTTGTTAAAATAAAAATAAAACTTTACTAAGAACGTTCGCAATTTTTTTCTCATGGTCGGTCTAAATTGTACGAGTTTTTTCTTCTCAAGAATAACGCAATGAGCCGACGAACGAAAAACAGTTTTTTTGCTGAATTTATAATGATGCTTAACTATCGCTAAATTGGAGATATCGTAAAACGAAAGTTTATACGTAAATTGGTTCTCATCAGCTTTGCCTGTAAATATAAATTTAAAATCATAAATAATTTTGAATGTTTGAACGCTCGAAGCGAAGATTATGCTTACAAGAAAATGAAATTATGTGGATTTCAATATTGTAATTAATTTTAATTATGTTTTGAAGCTTTCTTTTAACTCACCATTTAGCGGAATGTAAAAATTTTCTCCATTTTTGATGACTGGAAGCGACATGCCGTCATCGATGTTTTTATGGTACAATTCAGCAATTTTTTTATTGTACTTTAGAAGAATAATATTTGCTGCATAGAAGCAAATCAGCATTATTGCTTCGTAGTTATAAATAATTCCGTCTAAAATTACCTATAAATTAAATTTTTTAAAATTTTAGTTTGTTTAGTTTAATTTTAGCATGTTTATTTACCGCAAAAATAACTGCTAATGCTAAGGAATAAACGATCGAATCTCGTAACAATGGCCATGAATTTAATGAGATTTCTCCTGTAATCAGAATATCAAGCAAGTAAATTAGATTAAGTTTAAAAATTATATAATCTAATCAATTAAATTTGAGTTATTTTCTTACAGCTTTTTACAAAAATTGGTTTACAGATTGAAGCTAATACAAATTACCTACTTTTTTAAATTTTTTAAGAATTCTTTTGAAAATGAATTTTCATTATTTATTCACTGTAACCTACCAAAATGAACTTGTACAACAGTTTGATCTCAATACTCTTACAAATTATATACATTCCTCATTCAAACTAGAAAAACTTTTAATGATTAAAACTTAACGAATTTTTGAAAGATAGAATTACCTTAGGATGAAAATTTTAATTATTTTTTAATCAAAATCAGTTAAAATGTTGCTTATTTTGACTTATTCAATTTATTCTTATAGATTTCCTACTAAATGTGTAAGATTTTATAAATAAATAGGAATAAGAAAGAAGGATTTTCATAACGAAGGATGCAGACCTCAAGTTACTCAGCAAGCATAAACTTAATGAGCAAAGATATTTCGAGAAAGAACATTTGAGAATTTCATTGAGCACCAAGTGAATGACATTTTTAGTTTTCATAGATGTTGATTAACATAAAACTTCATTCCAATCTGTATAGAGATAGCTATTTCGGATAGTTACTTGTTATCATAAAAAATAAATTTTTTGAACGTAACAAATTGAAGAGCCTTGAAATTTTCATCGATATTTGGAATTCACATAACACTTACGATGAAAACCCCTGATCCATTCACTAAAGGCGATAAATAAAAAATTCGCAATGTAAGTAAATCAAGCCTTTCGCTTAATTTAAAACTTTGCAAGCGCGTCAATCGATAAGGGGCCTTTAAATTTGTAAATTTAATTAAATTTAAAACTGTACTTTGAGAAAAGATGGAAAATTATTCAATTATTTGATGATTTCTTTATTTTAGTAAAATAAATAAAGAATCATTTATTTATTATAATTATTATTTTTTCGTAATTGATAAAATTAAATTGACTTGCTCACCCGCAAAGAAGCCGCATATTCCGATGACAGCGACAACATTGAAAACGCCGGAGCCTACCACTGTTGCAAGACCAACGTTAAAATTACCAACGATTGCACCTCGTCACAATAAACAATTTATTAACACTTCAAGTGATTGCAAGTTACCAATCATATTGGTGAAGAATTCAGCTGCTGATGAGCCAGCAGCAAGAAATGTTGCACCCGCCACATCTTCAGATAAGTTTAAAACCTGATTTGATAACGAAGAGCAAGAAAGTTACTTGAGAAATTAAAAGAATTATGTTTTGCATTAAATTAATCTTACCTTTGCACAATTTTCCACAGCGGGAACAAAGCTAATGTCACAAACTACCGATATTAAATTAATTAATATAACCAAAATTAGAAACGCAGCGACAACATTCACTGCCGGTAATACTTGAGGATCAAACGGTGTTGATGGAAATTCAGCAAAAGTTTCATTAAAACAAGCGTTTAAACTATTTGCAGTCAGATTCATTGCTGCAATTATTGGTTTGATCACTGATCGAATGAGAGAAATGAATCTCGATTAAATGAACGAACAGTGATTATTTAAAAGAACTTACAAGAAGCAAACTTGTTCAGTTGTAAACCTTGAATTTTTCATTTTTTATCATTTTACTATTTAAAAGAAATTCAACTATTGCTTCTGATTGGTATATTCAAAACATTTTCAAATTTTTTATGCTTATTAACTGACTCAATGGCAATTATGCACAGATAAAGTAATGTTCCTAATCTTAAGCAAATAATTTTAAATGTAGTTAATGATAGTTTATTTCTTATTTTACTCGATGCATTTTTGCTAGCAAAATTAAACTGAGCTTCGACATACTTATTTTGATCTTTGTTTCTGTCTGTTTTAAACAAAGATTTCTGAGACTCTTATAGTGAGTTTTTGTGAAATTGATTTGATCAGGATGAAAGAGAAGGCAAGAAGAATTTTAAAAATATGTAAACAACTCGGGAAGATAATAAGATGAGTATGAATTTTCATATGTCACACACAAATATTCTATCAACGAAAGCATCTTACATAATCTCATTTAAAAGTCTTGAAAAATGAATTGAAAGTTAAATAAATAGACGAAAAGAAA
>NCKU01004103.1:0-13134 GCA_003675995.1 Dinothrombium tinctorium | reverse complement strand
TCGAAATACTTTTTTCATTAAATTTAAAATTTTTGTTTTACTTTGCTTTTCTACGAAAGTCAATATGAAAAAATAAAATTTTTGAGTTTCTTTCCGAATGCCTGAAACATTTGAATTTTGAAATCATGCTCAATAAAACTTGAAAAATCCAACTAAAGTTTAAGCAATCAGAACTCAAACATTTTCAAATTATTCGTTTAATACTTAAAGAGTTGAAGTTTCAAAAATAAACAGTGCGATAATAAATTGAAGTTCTCGCAAAAACGGAATCGCTATTCGTAAGTTTATTGGTGTTTGAATTAAAAATAGAAAAAGAATTTGTGTGATAATAAATTTTCTTTATCTGTAAGAAAATTAAGGTTATAATTGAAAGAAGAGAAACCGCATTTGTAAATATTCAAAGAGGAAACATGTAAAAAGCAATATTAAAAATATATGTAAGTCAAAAAAGTGTAGCAACGTTAAGTTTATTAAGTTAAAATCTCTCTCACTACATTAAACTTAATTTTAATTAACTTTTATAGTTAATAAATAAAACTATGAATCGAGTCAAACAACATGATTTTTGGCAAACAAACGAATGGTCATCAATTTCAATGTAACAAGTCGAAATGAACACATTATTCTCTTTTGAACATTAGAGGCGAGCAGCAGTTAACAGCAGTCGATTCAATGGTTAATTATATTCAACTGATTGGTCCCGCGTTTGGCATTTCAGTAAAAAAACACAATTTGCGCACAAACAATGAGTTTACAAACGTTTTTTGTTAGTACGATTAAAGCATATCGATATCGTCTTGAAGGAACTTAAATGAGGTATGCGGTCTCCATTCCACATGAGCTAATTTGGCGTTCTGCATTGACACTGAATCGAAAAGGAGAAAGAGAGTTTAATTAAAAACCAACATTGAGCTTTGTCTTTTCTTAAGCCTTTTATTGTTTGATATAATGTAATAAACACAATTAGTCAATTTTAAGCTACAAGGAAAGCAATCAGTTAAGCATTTTCTGTTTAGACTAGAAAAAGAAGTTTACGTAAGAGGGTGTCGTGCAAGATGGGAAGCTTCTTCTGCAATTAGCTCGTAATAAGTTTCATAATTACTACCTTTACCCCGGAAATCTTCTTCTTCTTCAGGTGTTTCGGTACGAATCGCTAGAATAAATGGCAGGAGTGCTAAGGCCATCACTCCGTGCCATACGCTATGCGTTATCGCGTAATTTTCCTCTGTTTCGAAATACGCATATAAAACCAAACCACCTATGGCCAAAGATGTTCCAAAGAAGATAAAAAGTAACCGGATCATGCCAAACACATGGCGTGCACGTCTGTGAATGCAATGTGAGATCTGTAGCAAAAATTAAAACGTATGAATATTTCATCAAAATAATTTTGAAATCTTTTACCCAAGCAATGAATAATACGATCAGACCAATGCCGGTGGGGAGTGCAAAAGCCCAAAGTGAAGTACGGTCATATTGGACGACAAAGCCAATGAATATGCAACCAAACATGTGTAAAAATGTTCGCAATTTATCGCCTAATTGCGCGAGTGATATAAGTGTGACCCAAAAACAAAGTAGAGCTGAGTAAAAATCACCAAATTGAAGAATATTCAATTTTAAAACACAGAATGCTATTGTCGATTGAGAATCACAAGCGTGATACAACTAAAAAGAAAAAGCGTTAGCTTCTGATCTAATAAAGTCGACTTACAGCTGAAGATAACATCGTAGTAAAATAGACAAGTGCTTCGGTGAAATGTCTTCTACAAGATGCGAGTATCACAGAAGGTATAAATAAGATATTGCTAAGAGTGAGTAGCAAAAAATTAAGCATTAATTGGTCCTCGTGTAGCTTTTCTGAATCATCTTCACACCACCATCCTTTCCTGCCAAGTTCTAAATAAAAGAAAAAAAAATCTGAGAAAAAATTTCTTTTACTAAATGTATACCAGGTTTGCAGACGCATGTGCTGAACATTAAAGCCCCATCAATTTTGTGATAACAATCACCATATTTGCCACATTTTCCTTCATTGCACGATGAAGATTTTATGTTCAGCAAAATGGATGTGGTGTTAAATTCACACTGAACCCGACTAGCTTTTTCCTGTTCAATGAATAAGCACTCTGTTTTGACTGTAGCGAACCACATGCCGGCTCGCGGATATGGTATCACAATTGATTTCAGCATTTCATCTTCTGAGGTTGTGTTTACTGTCAGTGTCTTTAAGCATTCCTCTAAAGTCAGTGAATAGTATTCGTAATTCAAGCATAAAGTTACAGAAACATTGTGATAAGTGGTGTTTGTGGCTGGATTCAAGCCTAAATCAATGACAAGATTTCCACCGGAATCTATTAAAGATATCACTTCAAAATATATAAGGGTAACGATTGGTAACGAATTGTTTCCTAAAGAATAGTTTCCATTTGCGATGCCAATAAATGGCGAGAAAGATGAAAAGCTTGAGTTGAGGGTCATTGGAGAATCGAATTTAAATTCCAAAAATCCTGGTAAATTGTAACGCATTAGATTTATATGTTGTGGGCAAGTCTTAGAATGTTTTTGATTGAATTGTGAACCATAACCATAACTTCGCAAAGGGGAAGTGAATGGCTCTCTACTTATGAGTTCATTTTTTGCTCGACTCGTAGGTGATGGATAAGGAAAGCGCGTAGTAGTCGAAATGGGTGCTGCTGTTCGAGCATAATAAATTGATTTACTTGAAAGTAAATTAGGATTGCTATTGTAACATTCCTCTGAAGACAATAACAGTTCGAATTCAACAGATGCGTTATTTTCGGCTGCTTCATCTTCAATTAGAATGAGAAGATAGTTCCAATTTCGGCGAGAAATATTCAAATCAGCAATGTAACAAGCGCGTTCTCTGCTATACGATTGTTTGCAATCGTAAGATTTGTCGAAGTTGTTTTCTGCCGGTAGTGAAAGCTTACGAAAATAAATTTTAATAGGGCAATCGATACCGTTGCTGGCTTTCGGTGATTGGGAACATTTTGTAACAGTTATTTTGGCACTGAGAGTCTCCTGAGAGGCAAAAAATTTAAACAACTTTTGTTTGTGAATGAATTGAGTCACGCTAACAGATGGACTCAAGAAAACTATGTCATCATGACTTGGCAATTTGGAAAATGAAAGATGCGATGTGATATAAGCTTGACATTGTCGCGAGAGACCTTTTTGACGTATTCGCTTTTCGACGTTGTCTGTGTAGGCGAAAGCAAACCACTCGCCTGGAAGCGGTTTTGTCAAATTGAATGTGAATAATTTAAAGTCGCTTTTAAATTGAACTAAATATTGTTCACTGTCATCTTTCACAAAGTTTTCGGGGATTGTCTGGTTTTTTATGCGAACAACTGGAAACCCTTTCCATTTCAAGTTTACAAATACGTTCACAGGACGACAACCATCTGTAATATTCGATCGAAAAGTCCAAGTTGCGGTGATCACCTCAGCTGGTACATGAAATCTAAACAATTGAGCGTCTTTTAAAGATCGCAGAGGATATATTTGTCGACGAGTATTCAACTGACTTGTATCTGCAAATGAAAAATTATGATTTTTCGCCAAATAATCCAAATAAGTCGGTTGATGGAAAAATTCGCAGAAAAAAAGAAAATCAATGAAATGAATGTGAGTAGTACATGCGCTAAATAGGAAAATGTTAGAAAAGTGATTAATGGATGAAGTCTGTTTCTTAAAAAAAAGAAAACGAATCGTTACGATTCTGTTTTACAGCAACATTCTTCATTTTCTGTGTCACTGTCTGATGCATAGAGTTCGAGAAACGAAAGTGTTTCTTGTTTTTTATTCAAATAAAGTATAAACAGTGAATACTCATAAATCACTGTCAGAGAAAGAAGTTCGACGAACAGAATATGAACAATGATAGAGGGTGGAAAAAATGTGAGCGAGAAAATGAAATTCATAAAGTTTTTCACTTTTCCATTTTATGTATAAAGTATTATCACCTTTCCAGAATCAGTGATTATATCAAAGTGAATTTGAAAAGAAGAAATTAAACCTACAATTTCATTTTTAAGCATCTTAACGTAATTTTTAAGTCATGCCGACGATGCAATGGAAAAGTTTGACATTAATTTGAAAGTACGCTCCTACTTTGAGCAAGCGGGTTATTCGAACGAAAACATTTATTGAATGTTACAAAACGCACACAAAGTTTCGGAGAAAGTAGAAACAAAAAATTAGCGAAACGGTGTTTGGTGTAATTATATACCTAAAGTAGAGGAAAAGTTTATAGAAAGAACATGAAAATTAAAGATTTTTGAGAGAGAAAAAATAAGAAAGCCATTAGGTAATTTGATCCATGTAAAACTAAAAGACCTAACATTAAGCATATGTAAAAAAAAATAAATCGTCTAGAGAAACCTACAAGAAAAAAGAAAACAGTCGAATGTGTATGATAAATTTGAAACAAATTTTTTATATGTGACGATCACCATTTTCCCTGCAGCGAATTTCCCGCAAAAGCCTTTAGTTCTCCTACAGAAATATCGTTGAAAATATGGGAAATAGAAGTTTTTAATTTCCATTTGTCTCAGTCTTTTCTATAGTCGATTTAATCTTTGATCGTTAACCAAAAGTAAAAAATCGGCGGAGCTAAAACCGTACTCCGGGTGTCCAAATAAAAAATTCTTTGTGAATTATTAAATCGCTAAAATTTTTAATTGAAAAGTCATTCATACTCTTAAGTCTATGTGAACGAGCACCAATTTGTCAAAAAAATTAATAATAATAATAATTTTGTTCCGATAAGGAGGATTTCTTAAAAAATTGTAGATATAATGAAGGAAATTGTGCTGATAGAAAGAAAAAAATAGCACACCATATGTCCATTTTATTAAGGTGAAATAATATTCTCTTTCATCACTAAATTTCCAAAGCGGTTTTTTTTTGCAGGCTTGTTTACCCGCTAAGAAAAAAATTGCATTATCTTCAAAAAATATTTCGAAATCCAATAGCCTACAAAAATGACATGTTTCATCTACCAATATCAACATGCTGACCATAATCGGGCTCAAAAAAGATAAATCTGGCAAGTTACCCGATTGAGCTTTAAGTCGGATTCTTTAGCCGTTTACCACAGAGTTCATTGTTTACTTTTAATGTTGACGGTCTTTTCCAGTATGACTTTTTGTGTGTTAAAACGCTTTTATGGATCTGACAGACTTGATTTTCGGACAATCCGCGACTTTCTCTTTCATGCGGTAAATCTCGGACAGAGCAAGTTTCTTGATATTTTTTCTCCAATTTTAATCCAGAAATTTTTTTTTTGGCATATTCTTCCTTTAATTAATCTTTCTATGTTCAATAAATATCTTCATATTGCTATTTTTTCATTGAATTAATCTACTAAAAAAACGCGTTTTTCAGTTGAAATCGGCATGTTTGCGGAAAACACTTTAACTGGGGAATACAACAACCGATTTTTTTTTATTTTATACGTCGTTTTATTTCGCGAATATTCTTGCACATCTCTATGAAAGATCAAATTTTTTTAGTTTGACAGGTCAAAAGCGACCCTATATGGGCTGCGTTTTAATTCCCACATTCTGTATGTGTGGTGAAAGATTCGGGCTCAATTAGTAAACATTTTGCATATTAACAGAGCATCATGAGGGAAGATAGATGTAGCTTGCGATTACTTCGAAAACTTGGCGTTTTGCGTCGTTCTAAATATAATTTTCAAAGAGAAACTAATCAAATAAATTTATATAAATTCAATATTTTAGTCATAATTCTTTAGCTTTAAGAATTTTTGATTTAAGTTTTGCATAAGTTCAGTTTATATATGCTTATAACAATTTAAAAAATTACATAAGAAAAAATTCGCATTCATTCATTTGAAGTAAATTATGTTTTCAATATGAAAAAAAGAGCAGAAAAGCGATATAAAGAAGCTTCACAAATTGAACTTGAAATTGAACAAACACGCAAAAAACTAATGAATCAAATGCTCGAGAGGAAAAATAATTTTTGTTTGATAATTATTTTGACTTTTAATTAGAGTTCAATCGTCAAATAAAAAGCTTTTGAAAAGGCAATGACTCGAATCGCTGTTTTATACGCACAAACGATGTAATGCTAGCTATTGCTTTACACCATCAGTTTTTTAAATAGGATTTTAATGAAAGATGCTCAATAAGCGGAGTGGGCGTTTGCTGCACCAAACAAAAAAGTTTAATTTCAAATTTTGATAAACAAAAAATTAACTTTTTCAGCGCTTCAATTTAATGAATCAAGAGAATCTATTATAACGAGGCAACTTTACTGCAATTACTTTAATTTAGCAGCGCACTGCCCACAAAAATGAAAGAAGTTTTGAAAAAAAAACTTGAGAAAATGAACTCGAATTAAAATTTTTAAGCAGAAAGCATGCATATGAGAATTTTGTTAACATTTTGTAACATTTTTAAAAATAATACAAAGAGTTTAAAAGCTAATTCCGGGTTCGTAGAGATAATTTTAGAGTGGATCAAAATTGAGCTGCCCTTAACTACGATTACTACAACCCAAACCATTGTTAATTGGAATAATTAAGCTTTTCATGATAAGAATGATTGCGTTTGTTGCTGAATAAAATCGCAAACTAAACTATAAGAGACATTCGAAATGAATGAAAATAGTTGAGAAAAATTAAGCGATTTCGATGCATAGCTTAATGCATCCATTTTCTTTTATGAATACTTTGAAAATTAATTATTAATTAAGGCAATCATTAGAAAAAAAAACTAAAAAATCTAATTAATACAATGTTGAAAAAAAACGCCCGCATTATGAGCTGAGCAATCACAAACAAATAGATCAGCTGTGAAACTTGACTATAAATTATCTTGTGAATTAAAACGCGATTATTTTACTTGATTTCTTTCTTTTTCGATCGCTTCATCTTTAATCACTTTCAAATCGAAAACAATGTTGTATTTTTGTGTGAAAAGCGGTTGCAAGCAAAAGCAAAAGTAAGTAATGATCCGCGCAATCAAAAGGCGATGGGTAATAAAGAAATAGGGGGGCCTTTTGCTGCCTTGAAGTCAAAAAAGTGCGCAAGAATTGTGCACAAAACGAGAAACTTTTTTCTAAACAGATCATATGCTCGGAGTTGTTATTGCTAACAAAATTTAAAATGAGGCAAAATAAATGTGAAATTAAGTAAATGATGAATTGACAACTAAAACATCTGCTTTCGTGATGATTAATTGATGCGGGTTTTATCAATTTCGGCTAGTTTTTCTCTTGTTTTGGTCGTGTCTTCGATGCAATTTACAACGATAAAATCTTAAGAATTGAAAATCAACAAACTTAAATTTAATCAAGTAAAATATTTATCAAAATATGAATTTGATTTACGAAAATTTAAGAAAAATTTTAAATCTTGATTAACAATTAAATTGTATTTGAATTTCGAAATGAAAATTTTGATATAAAAAATGTGCTTTTGTTTTATTTAATAGCATAAAACAAGAAAGTGTAAAGAATAATTGTAATTGGCACTTCAAGTAAATAAAAGTTCTTGAAAGACTAAATAAAAGATCTTTGAAAGACTTTTTCAAAGATAACTTTAAATTTTGCGAAAGGTTATCACGCTAAATTTTATTACATTGAACTACATCAATGACTAAAATGAACCAGTTTCATAACTTTTTCATCGGCTATTAAACTTGTTGAAGCTAATTTTTAATATTCATACGAAAAAATTTAAAGAAAAAATTTTCTCAAACCCGAAGACAGTTTGTAAGCGATTATTAAACTTATAATTAATTTAAAAATAAGTGCAAAAAATTTGATTTCTAAACAGTAAGCAAGATTTTTCGTTTAACAAATATAAATCCTGTATTTCTTAACTTGTAATTCAATTCTTCAGAGCTTTGCTAAAGTATCATTAACGGAATCGCTTGCTTCTCTCTTCTGCCTGATAAGAGTTACGAATGTGAGAAATTCTTGATTTTATGTGATAATATGCAAATCATAATTTACATCATTCACATTATGAAAAACCAATGGAATATTAAATTGAATTAAATTCAAGATTTTTCCTTCAGGAATTGCTAATTTTCCATTAAATTATCAAATCACATACGAATTTTTAAATACACTTAAACTTTTACGAACTTGTTTATGGTTTTCAGCGTAACTACAAAAAAGGTGAAAAAGTATTGAAGGTTAGAATTTTAAATTACTTGCTACTGATATAAGATAAGAATATTTCAGGTATAAGAAGAGTAATCCATTTAAAGGTGAAGCGAAATGATTGAGAAAGTAAACGCGTGCTAAGCATTGTATTGCGACTTTTCGAAAATGTGTGAGCTTGCAAAGAGAGTGTGTTAATAGTGGATTTAAATTTTATGAGTGAGCTAAGAAAAATAAACAAGCGAAGAGCTGATGAAACAGCTTTAAAACAGTTAAGTGTAACTTTTCTATAAAAACATTCTATCGTTTGCAATCACTTTAACGCTACATGGATAGTCGAAACTTCCGCATTTTTTTATTTCCATGTAATACACACCATAAAAACAATCCATTTCTATGCAGAGAAAAAAGTCTTTCGACGTGACTTTTAAAAGTTTTTACTTTTCTCAATTAAACTTTAGTCGAGTGTTAAACAAGAAAGAAAGCAAGCACTGCTTTAATCACTTCAAGCGTATATCGAATTAGAATTTGTTCGTGGATGCTTCAGAAAATAATAAGCGATCGTAGATTAAGCGCAGAAGTTCGTTTGCGAGCGAATACACTTTGTCGATAATTATATAAATGAGCACAAAGAGCGAGACAGATGAAACCGATGAAAAGATAAGAAGTGATTCGCTTCGAACTGCTATAATTTAATTTTTACATCGACACAAATGAAGTTCGGAAAGCAAAAAATAGAAACTCATTAATACAAATGCAGAGACGAAATCAGCTGCTTTCAGCATGAAAACAAAAGTACAGCGATCGGGTCGTTTGCTTCTAAGACTAGATCGATGACCTACACTTAGAAGAAAAGCCTGCAAAGCGAAAAAAGTTTCGCCTAATTTAAACATTTTTGTAATGTCGGTGAAGCAATGCTCTACACTAGCAATCGACAATATCCGCGCAAATTTCTACGAAACGGCAAAACCGATGACTTATTTTCGACACATTTCCCTTTTTCCAATCTTCGTTTCGTTTCTGGTGAAATAAAAATAACAAAACGATTGAAAGGAACGAAGAAATTGATTTCAATCGAAACGCTACTATTTTCACTACGCTTAAGCAATGAGATCAATGAGCGAATTTTTCTAAATTGTTTTAATTCAAAAGCTGGCAGCTTTAAAAAATATGTCAATTGAGCGTTGATATAACGAGCATTTGAAGTGCTTTCGACAACGATATTACATTATCTAAGAAACAGTACACTGCAAGTGTAAAGTTACCGTAATCACAGGAGTAAATTGCTTGAAAAGTAGCTACAAAATAATGAACAAGCATTCGTTCAATCGAAATCCGATATCAATTTGAAAACATATCTTTGTTTTGGGAAAACAATTAAAACATCACTTTATTGCTTCGATTATAGGTTCTGAAAAAATATCGACTGTGAGGGCAAAATTGAAAGCAAGCATGAAAATGATACTCGTCATTGAAAAGAGAGAAAAGATAAAGGACTGCAAGTGGTAAAATAAGAATTAGTACCTTGACATTTGACCAGATTTCGGCAATTGCCGGCGAAAAGGTAAATGCAGATTACGAGTAAACGAATTGCATTCATTGCAAACGATAAGTGCTGAACATGAAATGAACGTCCATTACTCGATTAGAGGAACAAACGGATGTCAGAAAAAGAGGACCGATGGCAACACCGAAAATCGCGAGTAGGGAATCGCCTGCTTTCAACTGCTGCGCGTTTTCATAACTTCTCTTCGCTCTCGTCTCTGCTTTCCACTATTCGCTTTTATGTCGAATCCATTGACTTGAATACACTTCGTCGCGATACACACACACAGAAACAGCAACACGCCTTCGTTTTGCTATCGCTTCGCAACCGTCATTTCGCCGATTTCACATTCACACTATTAACATTTAACTTCTTATTTAACATTTGATTTTTGCACTTTTCGCATGTTTTCAGTTTCACATCATTTATTTACATTTTAAAATAGCGTCTGTTTTCAATTTTCAAAGCGATTGAATGCGAGCAATAAAATAAAAGCGAGACAAAAAGTGGTTCGTTGAAAGATGTTTGCTGCAAATGTCGTCTGCAATCAAATTAATGTGAGTTTTTAGTTTGAATGAGCAAAGAAATAGAGCTTTGATCGTCATTTAATTGAAGTAAACGAATTCAAACGAAGGCAACGATCGGAGCGCGAAACGAGTAAAGAGTGAATCGATCGCAAACGGTGGTGAAGCGAACAGCCGTTCGAAAGCGGCGCCTGTTGTGAACAGAAGCGAAGTGTTGACGACGCAAATCGCAGCGTAATATTTGCGAAAAAGCAGACGACAGTTGAAAGCGGAGTGAAGATCGGAGTGAAGAGAAACCGAAAACAATCGAGAAACAAACGGTTTGAAACAGAAAAGCGAGAACTGAAACGATGTTTGGCTTTAATATGTTCGCCGACTCATTGCGGCCGTTCAATACGACTTATCGCTGCTATTCGGTGTCGATGCTTCCTGGAAATGAGCGGCACGATGTCGAAAAGGGAGGAAAGATCATAATGCCGCCCTCCGCTTTGGACCATTTGACAAGGCTTAATATAGTCTATCCGATGTTGTTTAAACTCACGAACCCAAACACGAATCGTGTCACTCATTGCGGAGTGCTTGAGTTCGTCGCCGACGAGGGCAAAGTGTATTTGCCGTATTGGATGATGCGAAATCTTCTACTCGACGAGGGTTACATGGTTAAAGTTGAATCCACTTCGCTGCCGGTGGCTACTTTCTCAAAATTTCAGCCGCAATCAGTTGACTTTCTTGACATCACCAATCCCAAGGCAGTTCTCGAAAATGCTTTGAGAAATTTCGCTTGTTTAACCACTGGCGATGTTATCGCTATTGATTATAACGATCGTATTTACGAACTTTGTGTGCTTGAAACGAGGCCAGGACCCGCAGTCACTATTATCGAATGCGACATGAATGTTGAATTTGCTCCACCGGTCGGTTACAAAGAACCCAGCAAACCCTCATCGCCAGATATAAGCAGCGATTCCGAAAAATTGAATAAAGCTCTTATTCACGAAGATTTTGAAAGAGAAGTAAATTTTAGAGCGTTTAGTGGCAAAGGCAATCGTCTCGACGGTAAACAGAAGCATACTGAGTCTCCCCATACGCAATCCTTTGCGATTGTCAGGCGCGGAATACCTGATTATGATTATAAAATTGGAACACTCACTTTTATTCGTGTTCAGAAAAGTGTAGAAACTGATAAAAATAAAGAAGAAAAGAATGAAAAAACTTTTACTCCATTTACAGGAGAAGGACAGCAGCTTCACAAACCTAGACAATAATTGCAATATATCATTTGTAAAAGCCTAAAAGATTTTGATGCTTTCATCAACTTACTTACTTATGGAATAAAGAAGCAAGAAAAGTACTGATTAATTCTTTCTTATTTATGAAATGAATCAGCATATAATGAAAACATTGAATTCGGATTGTAAAGATGTTTAAAAGAAATATGCAAATTTACTTCATTAATTCATTCATCACTGGATTTCTTATCGATTAATCCAATTTTCCGTTTAAGATTTTTAGGCATTCAATAAGCAATTCATTTGATTTTGATTTTGAATTTTCACAATCAAACAAATCGCATTTCTATGTTATTGCGTTTAAAATTCTACTCAAAACTCATACTTGTTAACGTAATATGAGAGTGAAAGAATCAAAGTAAAGCGTTTCAAACGATTCTTGAAAGAATTTTGAAATGGAATGCAGGAGTTTTATAGTTTAAGGAAACTTTCACCACGCAAATAATTTCAATTCCTTTTCCTTGAAATTTAAAAAGCTTTCAAGTATATCATTGATAAGAATCAAGTTGATTGACCACCTTTAATGAACTAAACTTATTTTCAAGGCAGATCAATTGAATGAATTTATTCCGAAAGGGCCTTTCTAATATGTGCATTGTTGGATAGGCCCTTTCGGAATAAATTCATTCAATTGTTTAAGACAATTCATAAATTTTTTAAACCTCCAAAGTTCGAGGGGAAATATTCATGTCGATACAACTTATGGCAGCAAAATATAGTAAAAAATAATATATTTGTTACACATAAGACGGAAATTCAATTACTTAAAGAAGATCCTAAAGAAGGATGGTCATTTTTAGCTCGCATGTATACTGATGAAACGGCTCAAAACGAAGCTTATACAATATTGATTAAAAGTCTCAATGGTATCAAAAAAATTCGTTGTGGCCGAAACGAGTTATAGCCCGAAGAACTTGTGCAGAATTTTGCACATTTTTGTCAATAATATGCTGAAAACATCTTCGAAGCACAAAATATCACAAAATTCTTATAAAAAATCTCACAAAAGCTCGTGAAAATCACTTGCTTTTAATAGAGTTCACACCATTGGCTTGCAATTTGTGTGTATACCTATGAATTCGGTCTCAAAAGAAAGATTTTAAAATTCTGAATGGAATATTATACGGAAACAAAAAAACTTGGTTGATATAACGAGTTTCAGGCCAAAATAGGTCAATTTAGAACCATTTAAGGACTTAATCAATATTTTATAAGCTTTTTGAGCCTTGTTTCATCAATATACACGCAGGGCCCACAGCCAATAGACTTTGCCCGTCTTCATTTTATATTTTCTTAATGCAAAAATTATAATTTCTCTTTTCATTGTTTCATGATTTTTGTTTGTACTTTTGCAAAATATTTTTCATTACTTGGGAAGTTAATCAAATGAAATAATGAAAACATAGTTTTTCATAATCATGATTAAATTTTGTCATTAAATTTAGTTGATCATGAAATTTAGAGTAGATGAAGTAGTCACAAGCAATTCAGTTCAAATAATAAAAAAAAAGACTTGATCAATACATGGCTACTGATTAACTATTGTGATAACAATTGATTTTCTTGTTAAAAGATAATACTAATTCATTGTTTTCTTATTAACAATAAT
>NCKU01004102.1:0-13134 GCA_003675995.1 Dinothrombium tinctorium | reverse complement strand
AGATGCTCTAACACTTGCATTTCTTTTCTTTTCATTAATTTTTACGTGTTGATTGAGTTTTGAAGTTATGATAGTTTCATAACGAAGACTCTTAATTGAAGTCAAAAAACGGTGCGAAAATTGTGCCTGAGAATAAGATTATTTGTTCAATTCTTTTTCGACTATTTCGGAGACCAGTGACGCTTCGTAATTAAGGCGCTTTCAATTATTGTCTTTATTCATTTATGAATAAAAGTCAAATACATTAAATAACTTAAAAATCCTGAAACCATATAAGTGGATAATGACCATTTGCTAAGTCTGCAAGAAATTTTACACATCGTAAAAAGCAATCTTTTGTGGACTCTGTTTGCTCTCCATGATCAAACATTACTCTACCCATTTTTCCGTTACACACATTCTTTTGAATAGCATTGAATGTTTCTGACACGAAGGAGCTGTTTTTTAGAGGATCGTGTTGTAAGAGTTTATATTTTTCACCAATTTTTTGATAAATGATCACCGTGGAATGAAAATATTCACCACTGTCATCAATTGTGATGAAGGCAATTGATTTATCATATATTGCTCGATTCAATTCACTAATTGCATCTTCTTTTCTGATCGGTAAGTATTCTCGTGGTATTTTATCGAATTCTTTTACCTGATGTATCTGCACTAAATGAAGTGGCCCAAGTCTTGAATCGACGAACGAGTCTGGAATGAATATGTAATCTTGTTCCACTCTATTTATTGCTTCTTTGCTGTCAAACCAAAATTCGTAGAGTTCTTTACTGCAGCGCTTGAATCCATGCTTAAGCACGTAGCCTAAGTTTGGTTGCACGAAACTCTCAATTTTCTTATGAAGCAGGCTCATCTTTGATTTATTGTTTTTGATTTTTACTCCTTTTTATATTTTTGCTTGCTTACCCAAACAATTTTACTCCTCACTCCTTTACTCACTACTTTATTCTTCCCTCGTTGACGTTGATGATGTAAGCGAAACGTTGGCGCTTATGGCAACCCCCTCTAATTGGAAGAGCGCGAACCGCTTTTCTAATGACTAGTAGAAACCACATATTCGCATTTACTGTGGATTATTCGTCAGAAGTGTGTATTAATATCAATCTTTTTTTGTAGAAGGTTTTCGGTGGTTGCTTCGTTTTAAGGAAGTATGCAGCTTCTAATATTATTAGCGAAAGCAATCCACTGAACGAATGAAGCAATGTGAATATAGCCTAACCTTTGAAATCTTTTTGCAGCGTTAAATGCAGCAGCATTTGGATTGAACCCTGCAAATGAGAGTTTCTCTAAAGTTTTAGTATGAAAACTCATTTTTTTTTTAAATGTCTGTCAATATCATATTAGCAGAACTTTCTGTCACGTCTGAGAGTGAAAGGAGAGCTTAACCTGAGCCGGCACTCGAACCCAGGCTCTCTCGCTTGCTGGGTGAGCGCTTTGACAATTAAACTTCCGAGCCTATCTTCTCATTCACTCGTATGGAAATGGCTGCGTAGAACGCGGGTGTGACAATACTCTTCTTTCTCTGGTTTTGAACTCGACACTTATCTCTAACTATGCGCAAGGTAACTACTCATAAACCGCCGAACCACTGCTTGAATCTGCTTTTTTCTCCGTTTGTGTCAAATTTATTAATAAAAATTATTAATTCCGCTCAACCTCTATTAAAATAAACGTCGTTAATTAATTAATTAATTAATTTGGCTTTTGTCATGTTATTCATATCGAAAAAAAATTTGCTGCTTTTTTAAGGCACACTTTCTTATAATTTTGCTATAAAAATTTACAAATAAGAAATGATAAAAAATGAACAAAATTCTATAATAAAATTTTTATTCTTGTTGATGTTGTTGTTGAACACTATTTACACACTTATTCACTTACCAAACGAGCAATTTAAAAATCATAATGCTCAATTTTCTCTCACAAGCTTGTGAGTTTAAAGATTTCGATATTATGTAAAGGAAGCTTTACAGTTGAATAATTCAGGTATCACCACTTGAAAATTCGCGCATCTCTTCATTCGTGCTTATCTGACCGAAGTTTCGTGAAAATCCGAGCTTCACATCTTGAAATTAGCAAGATTGATGAAGTCGTGCATTGAAAATCGATACTTAAAGCGTTCGTTTTTCAATAGTGACGCTGAAAATTTTTTTTAATTAAATTTTTTCTGTGATAATAAGTAAATTATAAAAGAATAATTTTCATCATAACAACCGGTTTAAAGCAATTTAAAGAAAGTAATCATATTTGTTATTAATTTGGTGATATTCACAAATCTAATACTTCTACTTCTTTCGAGTGAATATACATTTTACATTAAACACTCCGAAAGTTACCTGTTACCTTACAGATTTGCCGAACTAAAATAGTCATTTATTACCAGAAGTCTGATCCATGGCAATGGAATCCGCTGTTGAGAGCAATTCGTCGTATTTTGTTGAAAACCAAACGATTTATTATTAATATACAATTACTATCGAAAGCACTCTTTTCGGCTGTTCGAATACTCTTAACATTGATGTTGCAGTGTTTGCACAGTTTCGAGAAGGTGTTTATAAATTGTCGTCTATCATTTTCTCAATTTCTGTGAACCTTTACAGCAGTAATCGCGGCGCGGTTTTGAGTTGAGTTTTGCAACAAATCGCGAATCAATTTTATGGTAACATTGATGGAATCGATAAAGCAAGTCAGATACCAAATCATTACAATGATAAGAATCTTCATTTTATCACCTTTTCATCTAGCTACTCAAATGACGCAATTATCTGCGGGCGCTTCTTGTCATTTCAGCGACAAGCGAATGGAAAAGTTTTTTGTTATTTTGATGAAGATGCATCTTCCGAAGATGATGATGATGCACAAACATAGCTTACAACTTCGCAGTCACTTCATATTGAATTCAATTCATCATCAATGCCCTCTCATATTTTCCTGGACTGTTCTATTTTCTTTATGATTTGGTTTAATTTGTGATTTCTCATTTAAAACTCGCAGCGCCAATTCCAGCACTGCTTGTGGACAATATCAAGGTGGTGGAATTGCTGTACAAGCTTCTGGTTAACTGTATTGCTTCGATTTTGATGTCGATGGTAATGATACATTAGCAATTTAAACTGTTCAATATAACGGCAGCAGGCAGAAATATTGTTGCGTTGAAAAATTAAAATTGGTACTTCATCGAAGTGATAATATATCAAATTAGATATCACTCAATTTGAGATGGTTCCGATGCTTGTAGAAGTGTAGATGAAGTTATTGTATCAGAAGTTATTCGATCGCGCAAATATAAAAAATGAATGTTGGGAGAATAACATAAAAGAGGAGTGGAAAGAAGAATTACAATCAAGCATTACAAGTACGTACTTATTACTTTTGTCGCAGCTGAAAATAAATGAAAATCAAATGTGATTCGAATTTTAAGTCTTCAGTTCGTAATGGTTAAAGTTGAAATGAAAACAGCTAAAGATATTACAAATTAACTCGAAAAATGCTTTCGCTTAAAAGCCATAATTTGTTTTATTTCTTTGAATGTGAGATAAAATCGTCATTTAAGGCAAATATGTATAGAACACATTGAAAAAGCGATCTCTACAAAAAAGAATGACCACTGATATCTTTGGGCAGTTCAGAGCAACTTGTTTGAACTAGCCGTTGTCCATCACTTCGACTTGGCTTTGAGAGTTACATTTTCCTCATTATGTTCACAAACAACACTTAAATTAAGAAATGTCCACTGAGCAAAGTAAATACACCGTCAGCACTGTTTGCATTTGGTTTTTTGTACACCTGGTATTTACACAACCATTTTCAAATCTTCCTGTGCACCTAAATTGGCGATGGTTTTCTTAATGCGAAGCGCCGTTAATCTTGCAGCTGGATTATGATACCAACACTCTTTCATGATTTTCGACATAACGCGCAAAGCCTTAAAAAACAATTGCATTAGCTTTGAAAATGGTGGAAGTTCGATTTCTTACTTCATTCGACTGCCACCTGTTCGGAGTCGCTGGTCTCTGTTTATCGATACAAACTACTTTACGCATTTCCTCAATTGTAGGGTCGGAAGGCACCAAATCACTGTACGGCAGCTCTGGATCTTCATAAATTCCTATTGAAAAAGTTTGGTGAGGGAATAGTTAAAAAAGTTAAAAGTTACCTCCGATATTACAACGACGGGAGATTTCCCAAAGGACAAGACCAAATGCATAAATATCGGCACGTTTAAAGGAGTCAAAATGATTGGCATTAATGGTTTCATCGAGCACTTCAGGTGCTAAATACCGCTTTGTTCCGACCCTAGGATTTGGCGGAATGTCAACTGAATTTGTTGTGGAATCAAATCTAACGGCTAAACCCAAATCGGCGATAGCACAAGTGCCATTTGACTTGACGAGTATATTTTTGCTCTTAAGATCGCGATGAGCAATAGCAGGCTTCCCTTGAGTTCCAAGAATCTCCATATGTAAGTGAGCCAAACCATTAGCAATCGAATAGGCCATTTTGCACATGCCTGTGGTGTCCACTGTGTTACGATTAAGATAATCAAATAACGAGCCATTTTCGTGATAATCTGTGATTAGCCACAATTGTGTCCATGTTCCATTATCTATAATAGCAGGTCAATTAAAAATGTAATCAGCGGAATAACATTCAAGTTCAGCAAATAAGGCGCGCATTTTGAATAAAAAGTGAAATTCATGAAAAATCCTTTGCTTTTTTACCTTTGTTGTCTGCAGCAATAAATCCCAAAATATTGTCATGTCTCAACATAACAGTCTGATAAATTTCAACCTCTCTAAACCACGATCTTTCATCGCGTGATGAGAAAATCTTTACAGCAACTGACTCTCCTCTCCAACGACCCCTCCATACTTCACCAAATCTGCCTTTGCCGACGATTTCAATTAATTGAATTTGTCTCGCAATGCTTCTTTGAACAAGTAGAGGTAAACCTAAGAAAATAAAAATATTCAACTAAAACCGAAAGTGAAAAGTCTAAACCTGAGCCAGAGCCTGAGGTCGTGTGTTCAAGTAAATCTTTTAGCGTATGACCAGCCGCGTGCAATAAAGGATCGGCACTCGCAAGACTTCCTTCTGGATCGTTTCTGTAGCGTCTTAAACGTTGTTTTCTTTGCCATACAGAAACGGTTACCATGAAAATTAAACAAACGAGACATATTGGAGTGGCGATTATCAAAACTGTTTCGATAATGCTAAAATGTCGAGGCCCTGGAAAAGTAATCACTGCGAATATACAAAGCTATGCATTACTTAAAATTAAGCGTTAATAATTAAGTTACTACGAGGTGCGGCTGAACTGTTCTGTGCTGGTAGTAAACTAGAGCAGCAAAGCTACACAAAACAGCACAACTCTTGTCATACAAAATAGAAGCGGGGAGCAAAACAGGAGCATTAAGAGCAACTGATACCTGGACTATGAGTAAAACAGTTACCACAGAAAACCCCATTTGGCTGTACATAATGGCTACGGTTACGAAAACATGTTTCATTCAAATACAGGAAAAGCGAATCAAACCGAGAACACATTTAAATTTGACAAACATTGGTCGGCGGTTGTTAGCAAGTCGAGAAAATTATGAGTGCTCCGTTCACGTGAGGATAGAGTTAGAAAGTACATTTTTGGTACACAGAAATAAATAGAGTTGCGTGACATTCTGACAAGATCTGTGCTGCTTGCTGTTTGTTTCTGAGATGCTCTCCTTGAAGAAGCAGATTTAAGAGATAAGAGAATTGCTGCACTAGTCGCCAATACAGAACTGAATGAAATCTTCGACGGAAGACTTCGTTTTTTGTCAGATGTGAAAAGTGACTAGTTCATGCGAGATTCGATAGAAAAGGTGCAATTCAGGAAGAGATGTATACAAGCTTTAATCTGAGAACTTCACTAATAAAGAAATGAGAAACTGAATAAAAAGTGAAAACAAATTGGTGATCAAAGCAGTCAACAAGAGCACGGTGAAAGTTTAAGTAATGGAGCTACGAGTGAACAGATACAAAAGTGTGTTTCAACTGATTCATACCGTGATCGAAGAGTGATGCGAACCCACCTGTTTGAGACGGTGGAGGAGGTAGAGTCGGATGTAAATCTAAGTTACAGTAGTCATATTCTTTGCAACAATTTATCACAATATTTGTACTCGCATCTGACTTAATACACCAAAGGGGGTGTTCTGGGGGGAAAATCTTTACTTTGTCCAGGCACCTGATTGCGGTACGGGTGCAAAGGGCGAAATGGGAAAAAGAAAAACGAGCGTTAATCAAGGCTGTCCAAAAACCTTACCTGGCGGAGAAATTGGGGGTGTAAGTGTTGGTGGTTCTAAATTGCAATAGTCATGAGTTTTGCAGCATTTTATAACAAAACGATCACTTTTTGCAGCTGAGTACTGGCAAATGAGCGGATTTTCAATAGGTACCAACTCTTTTTTCTCATAGCAGCTATTTGTAAAACAACATTACTAAATGTTTACACTCTGCCTTCCAAAAATTAAAATAAGCAAAATCTATTTCTGGTGCTTAACTGAAAACCTGAGAGCGAGAGAATGTTACTTTAAAACGATACCAACAAGAGGAACCTTGTTCGGGTGAATATATATTTAAAACTTTTAATCTAAATAATCGGTTACCGCATAAGACGCGATCGTTCTTAACCCATACTATGATTATAATTACTAATGCAGACTAAATTCATCCAATTTCGCGTTTAACGTCTAGACTACGACTGGTTGGTTGAGTGCAATGAATTCTCCGCTCTATAAATAAACGTGAATAAGGCATTCGGAATTGATGCATTTGAGTACAAACATAATTCACATTTTCAAGTAAAAACAAGCTGAAATAACACGAAAAGTGGACTACAAAAATTTAACAGCTAAACATTTACATCTGTCGGGAGCAAGTTTATTATACGTGTGAACCGCTTCGGACGAAAATGAAGAGTTACCTGTACGAGTGCATCTCTTTGCCATGGTCATCCAATGAAGTCGACGTGAAACATATTCCGTCCGTATCACAAGTGTGGTTTGAATCTTTGTCGCAAATATCGCAATGACATTTGAGACCTATGCGAAAGAGGAAAGCGAATGACACTCGCGCTTTACACGATATGTAAATGCAATTTGAAAACGTGAAGCAATTGAAAGCATAATGCGACAAAAAGTTGAATGCACTCAAATAACGCTATAATATTGCTTCGAACATCTAGCATTGAACTACTCGTATACGCCTATTGTTTTGCATCTCATTCATTGCGCTTCTCGTCGATTTCGTTTCAAGCTTCAAAGAAATGGTTTCCACGGACAAAGCAGAGATGAAAGCATTCGATTTTACACTAACCTTGTGTTAACACAAATAAAAACGATAAACAAAAAAATGTTGTTTGGAAAAATGCCGCGCGACATTTCCGCGAACTCATCTCGCACCGACTTGCATTCATCTGTTCTTTTCGTTCGTTTTATGAAATAATGAAAACAAAATCAGATGAGAACTTAGAACACGATTACGGCGCGATCGAAGTGATTTTGGTTTGCGAATGGAATAATGCTTCTGTTTGCTGCTGTTCCTTCTCTCGCTGCGATCAACGCGACGATCAATTTATTGTCCTCCATTTTGTTCGACGAAAGCGACCACTTCTCATCGTTTCGACTCTCGCTTTCGATTCTCGTTTCGCAACTCGCCGCAAAGCAATATCCGCTCGATGTAAACGAACGCAGTGTGCACACAAAGTGTCGAACGATCAAAACGAGACCCGTATTCGCATTGTTCGCGAATTTGAATGGCGTCAATTTGTTTGCGACGAAAAAAGCGATTCGAACGCGAGATCAGCGCAAATATTCGCAGCCGTCACGTGACGCCTCCGCTTCGTCGTCGCACTTTCGCGCCGCCATCTGTCGCGCGCTCGCTGAGCCTCTGCGAGCGCCTTGTTCGAACGACCGTTGCGGGCGTTGATTGCTCGGCAATTGCATACAACACTTCTGAAAAGAATGAAAAGACAGAGAACCAAACCCAGAATGAATTTTTATTAAATTACAGTTCTTTGTACCTTTCCTCTTGTGATCTCTTTGTTTTCGTTCACTGAACGTTGAAATTTTTAGTGAGAAAATATGTGGAAAAATGAAAATAACAGAAACAATCGCAATTCCCTTTGTGCCATAATTAAGATTGGTCTCTTTCAAACGAAAAATTCACTTTTAAACAGCGTTATTGTATTAACGTAATAAATAAGTCACTGTTATGATCAGAGAAAAAAATATACACAAGTTATTAGTTTAGTTGTGAAATTTGAAATCGAGAAAAATTAAAATGACCACAATTTATGCTAGAAATGGATGAACAATTATAAACAAAAAAACACAGGGTACAAATTAAAAATTGCTAGTCATTAACACCTAACTGAGAAGCGTAGTAACAACTCTTTCATTGGCATTGTTTCATCGGTTGAATAATATTTTAACCAATCTTTCGTTCCTTATTTACAAAGAGACGAACAACTTCATTTGAGAAATCTGCTTCGTGTCACTGTGTGAAATGAGATGCATTTTGACTTTTCCATTCTTCTACATCTTTAATCTGTTGCCTTAAGAAAAGTATCCTGAAAACAAGCGTCAAGTTGAGATTTTTAGGAACATAACCTACCTTTGTTCCTGCAAAGTTGCTTGAATCTCTGTTAGCCTCACTAATGACCGTGCCATTTTCAGCTCCGCTGAGACTCTGGTTGCATCTAAACTGCCCGTGTTATGCGCTTCAACAGCGTACCGTTGAGCCTGAAAACAAATTTGTTTATGCAAGAAGAGAGTAACATTTCATCATTTACCTGTTTTTCTGAATGATCTGCTTGCCATCCGACAACATGCAAGATGAGATCTTCGCGGTAATAGTTTGCTAACGAAGGCGTTAAAGTAAACAACGAGGGTCGCATCGACGAGCTGATACCGGGAGTAATACTTGTGATACTAGAAGTAGGACTTCTAGTTGATGAATTAACGCTTACATCGGAACTTGGAGATTGACCCCAGTTCGTTCGATTTATCAAGAGGTCAAGTTCGTGTCTTATACCATCTGCACTTTGATGGTGATAAGGATGATGGTGATGATGATGAGGATGATTGTGAGCGTGAGATTGGTTGTGGTTATGCTTCTGATGAGGATGTTGATGATGAGATTGAGATTGACGTTGGTTAGTATGTCGAGAGTGGGTCGAAGTGCTGGATGGGGACTCACGAACAGTTTGATTTTGCAAAGGTGTGCTAACTAAAGGCGAATTCACATTTGTCTGTTTCTGAAAGTTCATTGTTGGTTGATTTGTTGAACGTTGTTTAACTTGCTTTGTTAATTGCAGCGCTTGAGTGATCGTTTTTAATGCATCTTGTGGAGATAGACCTGATAAATCTGGCAATCCGTGAGTATGTGCCAACTGAGAAATTAATTTTGGCAGATTTGACACGGTTATTTGTGACGGACTAATTATGTCTTGATTTGATCCCAATGGCTGACTGTTGCCAGGACCTCGTGATGAGGACAACGTTGATGTTGGATTAGCCTTTTCATTTACATTGTTGCTTTCTTTAAAACCACTATTAACGGAATTTCTACGTTCAGTTTTAATTAAAGATGGAGATGTATCATTTACAACATTCGTACACTCAGCGTCTTTGTGTTCTGTAGATTTTTTTCTTTCAACACTATAAGAATTGTACACAGCATTCATACGTCGAGGATCTCGTGAATTCATTGCCATTTGCTGAATGATTTGCTCATTCTGTGGCTTGACAGAACCTAGACTATTGCTGTTATTAATGTTACTTTCATTATCAACATTTCTTTTTGGCTCTTCACTGTCAACAGAAGTGGACGCTTGTTGAGTCTTTGCACTATTTTTTTCAACTCGAGAATGAGTAGCTTTTTCTTCTTTTCGCTGACATTCTTTTTCATACTCAATCCATTCACTCGGCTTCTCCCACTGAGAAACTCCAGTTTTACGATTATAATAATAATATTTTTGGGAAGAACTTAAATATTCGACCCAATCACCGACACGCATACGTTTATTGTCGGCTTTCATTTTTTCTCGCGATGGAGTCCCGTGATTTGTCCTCTCACTCGAACTGTTGATCAATTTTTCACTTGTATATGAAGAGGAGACATCCGAGCGATTCGTGTCTTTTCTATCGTGGAACCGATCTCGATTATCACGCGTTCGATCTCGTTTGTCGCGATCCCGCAAACGATCTCTGTCACGATCTCTATCACGTTCTTTTTCTCGCTCTCGATTTCTTTCCCAATCACGATCACGTTCTCGTTCTTTGTCTCGATCGCGTCCCCGTTCGCGATCTTTTAATCGCTGACTGTAAGAGAGTTTGTAACGATACGGACTGCGACTACGAGTTTCGAGCGACGGACTTCTACTGCGGCTCCGACTACGACTTCGTGTACGACTTCGACTGCTTTTGCTGCCATTGCTTGGCGAGCTTTTCCTGCTTCTGCTTCGGCCACAATCATTGTTGTAATTTGTGGCGATGCTTTTCGAGTACCTATTTATCGATTCCTGAAAAAAATAATTGAAAATGCAATACAGCCATTCGTACATCAGTTATCAATTAAATTTCATTCGTTACTACCACAAAAACGTAGTTAACCGCTGTATTTGATTTGATCGAACGTTTTTTAAGAAAGAAGGAACGAATGAAAAAGCAAACAATCGACGTTTTGAAGAAAAAAGTGCAAAAATTGAAAAAACGGTAAATGCAACCGCCATTTAATACGAACCTCGTATTGGTGATGGTTTGCCTTTTTCTCGTAATACCTGCAAATGAAAACAAACGAATAATGAGTAAAAAGTGAGTCGAACGTGAAGCGACGGCATGAAATCGCGAGTCGAGAACAGTGCGAAAGGCGAAAAAGCGAGAAATTAGCGAATTTAAAGCGAAAAAGGAGCGAATAAATGGCGTCGCTTTGTGCAATAAACGCGATCGACGGTCGCACGTCAAATGATTACCCATCATTGAGTCGAACAGCTTTCCTCGCATGCATTACCATCGAATGCACCTCTCCTCTCGCAGCGAACCTCTGTTAAATGCACAGCATTTCGAAATGGCACTTTGTATGCGTTCGATTTGTTTTTACGTCAAATTCAAAGCTTTTCAATAAACATTAGCAAAGCGAACGCTTTTGCCTGCTTTCGGGACCCTCTCCTAATCTGCTCTCTGCCCGCCGTCGCTAACGCACTGTCTAAACGCGCGCGCGACGCATGCTACTCTCGACCCCTGTTCGCCTCGAATTCGGCACTGTTTCCAAATCGCTTTGCTTTCGTTTTTCTTTTCTCCGCTTTTCGATTTGTGTTCCGAAATCGCTCCTTTCGTCCACCTCTCGTTCGCCGCTCGCCTCAATCGCTACTTTCGCGAATTTCGCGATTCAATCAATTTTGCAAATATCGATTTCGCTTCAATCGCGGACTCGTCGTTTTCTCGCCGCGTTCACTGTACACAAAAGCTTTTTTCGATCACACAGTTTAAGTTACTTTTCACTTCGCGTTCCTCTGTTCTTTCCTCGAAAACTCTGGCGTTCAGTTTTTTTGGCGTCACTGCTTTCTTTTGCACAATATCGCGATTTTATATTGTGTCGAACACTTGACGAGAATTGACTTCTTTTTTTTCAGAAAGCCAGAAACGATAACCGATAGTCAGTCTCGAAAACAGGTGACACTTGCAAAGCACAATTTATGCCAAAGTGTTACATTTGTGGCGTAAAAATTTTATTGAGGCAAGCGGTGAAACGAAATTAAGGCGAAACGATCGAAAGTTTGCGAGCAATTAGCAAATCGTACCTTTGAAATATGCCTTCGAAGCAAGTGTTGAACACTTCTGCTCGCTAATTCGTAACATCTGTTTAATGGAAACGAAGTTTTCAAAAGTTTTTGAGTTTCAAATTTGATTTCCGTGAAATCGTATATTTTTACGTAATTTAAGAAACTTTAAAATTTTTGATGCCTTTATTCAGTACAAAAGTTATTATCTAATTGCTTGACTTGCGATTATTTTGTTTTGTGAAAGTACCGTGCGATCGTTATAAACGCTTCGCTTTATTCATTTTACTCATTTTTCATATCAATTCATTCATCACACACACGATTCTCTATTAAGTAAAATTTACTACTTACTATTTTACTATTTTTCTTTTAAATTATATTTATTATTTTTCTTCATTGATTTAAAAGTAGATCACCTGAAAACATCAAGTGTCACAAAAAGTCAAAAAAATTATGTCCGAAAAGGCATCAGACTGTCATTTTTGTAAGTTTGTACCCAGACAACAGTGCTACAAAGCCTAGATTAGAATTCATTTATCTTCTAAGTAAAGAGGAATCCCCGGTATCGGCTCAAGGGATTCCCTTGAAAAATAACTGAAAATAACTTTCAATTGAAAATATTTTGAATTTTACTTTATATTTGTTTCAATTTTTGAACGCTCAATGTAGAAAAATGAAGCTATAAATTTAAAATCGATCCAGATTTGTTGAGGACTAAAAAGTTACAATAGTAAGGTATAGGGTTCAAAAATCAAATTTTTTCGAAAACTTATTAAAACATGTCGATTATATCATTTATTTTTACTAAACCAATGACTTTGAATTCAAAAAACCTATTTTCCTCAATGTCCGAAGTTGATCAAGGGGAAAATTTACTGACCAAAAATGACTATAGCAAAAGTAATCTTGAATGACCTTCAATGACCTTGAGTGACATTGTGGATATAAGAGTCAATAATATAATGCTAAATATTAATTATGGTTGAAATCAAAAGCAGTCCGAAGTTATGAATTTTTGACAATTTTCCGAATTTTTTTGTGATTTTTCGGTAGTCAAAAATTGCAAAATCGGTCGGGAAATCGGCAATTAAAAATCGGGAGTTAAATCAGCAGTTATTTAATTAGATTTATAAAAAAGAAATTTGTTATAATAAACATTATTAATTTTTCAATATTACCGTTAGTGAGTTTATGACGGAATTTTGAAAGTATTGCTTTGTACATTGAAAAAGATCTTTCGATGCTGACTGATACCAAAGGAGCAAACTTTGTTTTAAAATCGAAGTCGAAGCTTTGCTTCGTATTATTTT
>NCKU01004101.1:0-13135 GCA_003675995.1 Dinothrombium tinctorium | reverse complement strand
ATCGAAAGCGAATTGCAGCCGCTCAAAGAACGCATTGGTATCCTTTTCAATAATGCAGGTTTTTTCGTATCAGATCCTGATCGTTTTGCGAACCTTAAAGAGGAAGACATATTGAACACTGTGAACGTAAATGTGACCTCTGTTCTAATGCTCACCAAAATCGTTTTGCCTTTTCTCATCGAAAATAAGAAAGGACTTATTTTAAACACTGGCAGCATAGTATCAATATACCCCACACCATTTTTAAATGTTTATGGAGCGACGAAAGCATTTGTTAAATATTTTGGTGAAGCGATTGCGTATGAATACAAAGATGTCAACATTGAGGTTCAAACTCTAATTCCATCAATGATTGAAACAAAAATGACCGAATGGTCTTTAGCTCAAAGATCATTTCTTTTTGTCAACGCTAAGCAATACGTTGATGCAGCATTCGCTACAATAGGAAGAACCAGCCTCACTACTGGTTTTTGGACACATGGCATCGAATATTTTCTTTCTGTTCGAATATTTCCCGTTTTCTTTTATAAGTTTCTTTCATATCATACCGTAAAATTAACCAAGCGACATTAAGACTAATCTTTCCTCCACTGCTTTTCTTGCAGATGTTTACACAATATGTGTCATGTTTTGAATTTAAATTTTGTCACAAACTTTTTTAATTTTATGTTTTTATATATAACAAGGTAATACCGCTGCATTTTTTAAATTTTTCGTCAATATGATCGCAATAAACTTTTCACCTTACCTTATTAAATTTTAAAGATGCTTTCATTACCTTCACTTGTTATTAATTAATGTGGAAGAAGCTTTTAAACACGATGGCAGTTTAATTAAAAATTCTTCAATGTTAATTTATGAAAGTTTCGAAGAAAAATTTGACACAACGTTGCTTTAAACAAAAAAGTAGCTTGTGAAATAAGCCGGACTTTAACCAAACCAATTTAATAGGCAACAGATGAAAACAATAATACTCTGAACGAAGTTCATACATGAATGCTACACTAATTCAAATATTGTGCATAAATGAACAAGAAGCTGGTGAATGTTAATCGTGTTCGTAATTTTATATTTTTCGGCTAAAGTTTGTTTAAATTAAATTAAATTACACCTCATCCTATCGACACTGTTTTGAGAAATGAAACCAGTATTCATAATGCAAATACAAAAATTTGTATCGCCAGCGGCATGGAAAAATCACGCATTATCATTATTTGTAACTTACTCTTTTAAAAATTTTATTAGATTTAACGTCTGATAAGTATATCGATTCCACCTTTTTAAGGCTAGAGAATGTTAAAATTCAATTTTCACACTTTACAATGTAACTCATAAATAAAAATGCAAATTCATTAAAAGTTTTCGCAGATATTCAAACCAATTTCATTTATATTCATAAAATTTTAATTTAGATTATTTCTTCATATCAATCAGATTCACTGAAAAGTAATTTTTGAAAATTTGAAAATCTAGCAAAATCAGCTCGAAAAGGTACTTTTTAAAATAATTCTTTAAAAACCGGCATCAACTTTATTCAATTTTAGTTCGAATGAAATGTTATTTTCTAAAGCTAGTCAAAGTGGTATAATTGAATTTCAAAAATGATTAAAAGTTAAAAAATCTATTAAAATCTATTAAAGCTATTTTAAGCTGTTTTTTTTCATGCCTCAATGCAGATTTGATTTGCCATTTTCACCGAAAATGAAATACTAAGTACGCGATTTTTTACTTTCTGGGTTAAATACAAACAAGTTAATATGTTTGTTATGTTTTTTCTTGTATAAAGAGAAGAGAAACGTAGAAGCGTCGAAGAGATTGTCAAAAATTAACAAAATCCTGTTTGAAGCTAACGTCGGCTCTATCTAATGTCGATCAGTATGCTATAAGTTATTGGTTAGTGGTATTTAGTTGTACGGACTTCACACGAATCATTTTAATTTACTTGTCGGTCTACATGTTTCGCTGTGTAAACGCCTCTTTACATTATGTACAGATCTTCACAAGAAATTCGGTTTTATTGGTCGCAATGAGTAGTAAGTTTAAAACGGAGGCATGAATACAAAAAGCTGAGAAATGTGCACAAAAAAACCCATTTTGACGATGTGTCGAAAAGCTAGTTAAAATGCTATAATGAATTACTGTTTATGATTATATGAGTATTGGGTAATATTTGTTTCTGGCAGATCAGACTTTCAGAAGACATTTTTTACACTTGACTATTAGACATTGACCACTAAAGATATTTTCGCATTTGAAAAGTTTTGGTAACCAATTGTTGATTATAAGATGATTTGTCAAATATACTGGCGTTTAAAATGATTAAGAAAAATAATTGAAACGCCTATAACAACTGTTTTAGCCGAAAATGATAGAAAAATGTTAAAAAGAAAAACTTTGATTGCTTATTTTCATTGCTTCTTTCACTTTGTTGTTCATATACACAATGTTTGCTATAAAATCATGTTTAAAATCGAGAAACGTTTGTTTTTGCCATTACATTTCACAAATGAAAAATCGCATCATAGGTGAATCCATGAAGAACTTTACTTTAAAATGTAAATTTTAGCTGACAATGACCTAAAGAAAGAGAGTAAAACGTTTTCAAAGCTTTCAAAACTATAAAAATGTTATTGTATAGTTCAAACTTTAAAATTTTTTTAATTTTTGATGATTTAGAGTGATTATCTTTTATGCACTTGCGTGATCAGAAAAAGTACACTCGTGTCCAATAAAATCTTTCAATCTATTGATTTGCAATAAAGCGTGTTTTAAGTGAAGTGAAAAGATTTTATTGGACATGAGTGTACAACTGATTCAAAATAAAATGTTTCGATTATCGAAAGTGAGCTTAACTGCAAAGCAACTTTTACGAGACTCTCAATCATTCGTGATGCTTTGCAGTTGAGCTTATTTTTCGATAATCGAAACGTTTTATTTTGAAACGGTCGTACATTTTACTAGTGAAAGAATACTTCATTGCAAAAGTCGAATTATCGATTTTTTTCTTTTCACATAATCAAATTCGCATCAAAAAACTTAAATGGCTAATTTTTGCAACATTTGTTTTTTAATTTAAATTTGTTTCTGATTTTAATGAGCATTTGAAAAAAAATTGAGCAAACTTGAGGAAACGTTCAGCCAAGAAAAAACACTCTGCGGACTAATATTTTCATCTTTACAAATTTTTACATTTCACTAACAAGTTGTAAGTTTATGTAAAAAGTAGAATTAACAATAATAAACTTAATAAAAAAACTCTGACTGCATTTTTCAAATAAAAAATTTTAAAAATTAATTTTTATGAATGTAAAGTTTCTTTTCTTTGCAAACAAAAATTACTTTTCAGAAACCACTGTCCGCATCTTCAAACCTTAGGAAAGTGTTCTTTATGATGAGTTGTATTTACAATCGGTTAGCTTTGAAAGGTTTGTCTCGGGTAACTTTGTATTTTTATAGCTACACGCACTTTTTGAGCCCCCTTATGTTCTATTTTATAATAAAATGAATAAATTTTAAATTTAAACTTTGTATAGGGTTTTGCATATTCAACAAAGTATAAAAATTGAAATTTTTATAGAAGAGACATTTGTAGAGAAGCTTTAATTAAGTGTGTTTTCAATTCTTAATTGACGAAAACTTCGGCACCAGTGATCACTATAAATCAATAAATTTTTATGATGACAAAACTTCAAATTATTTCAAAATTAAGTCATCGTGAAAAAGAACTTGATACTGTGAAAATATCAAGTCACAATTTTTCGTGCTCACTTTTTTGATGCACGCACTAAAATTAAATTTTTTGCACAATTTTAAAAACTGAATTTGCCCACAGTTGTCAATTAAATTGCAATTAATTATTCGAACTAAACTTAACAAAGAATTGCAAAAAATGTTAACGATTGAAATGTGCTTTGCGCGAAAATAAATCTCGGCATCGAATGAATTTTTAAGAGGCATGGTTATGGGCCGAAACATATCCTCCCTTATTCTTTTCTTATCTTCTTGTAGGTGCAATTGGCTATCGCTGCCAGTCGAAATCAGTTATTTCGATACTTTTTTTTCAATATAACCAATAATTGTTCCGAAGCTGTAGAAAAACAGATTGAGTAGTCGATCATAAGTTCTTCATTTTATTTGAAAAGTATAAGGAGCAAAAAATGTTCACAATCAGCAAATGGTAAATGAGTGAATAAAGAGTTTGTTTTGAAACGAAAGCTTCTTGCTTGAATATAAATTTTTTCCGCTTCTTGCGATAAATAACCACTGAGATGAAACGCGATTAACAGAAGCGAGCGAATTCGTTACACTACTAACGCAACTAACTATTGTACAGTAAAAAGCAATTAAGCGCCTAAGAGAGAAAGTTAAAAAACTTTTATGCCATTTACTGCATCACTATGCATTTCTCGTTTCACACACAAAAGCGCCGATTTTTAGTGGCTGCATTTATAAAACAAAAAATTTAAAATATTTTTTTTCGTTAAAATATATGGCGACAGGCTAAAAGCTGTCAAAGATAAATGAAAAATTGAAAGCAATTTTAAACTTTCCATAGATAAAAGGCATGACAGGTACTAATTTATCATGAATGAAACTTGATGATAAGCATTAAAAAAATGTTTCAAATTAGTGTTTTCATTAAGAGTAATGTGCCTCAGAAAATTTTTAAATATATTTAAAAAGCTTAAAATTCATAAATGCTAAAAAAATAAATTTTAAACATTACAAGTCAGGATTTTAAATTTTGTCCTATTTTTTGAGAAAATAAGATTTCATGTATTAATTAAAGATATTAATATCAAAGTTTTTCAGCCATAAATTTTATGGCTACACATATGAACAGCTAGTATAATTCAATGTTAATTTAATTTTAACATCCTTTTCTCTATAATTGTTCGCTCAAATCACTATTATAGGTCTTTCAATTACCTTGCTTAATCATTTTTAATTCCGGTTATTTTTAACATATCACCTTGTATTTATTTTCCGGCAGCGAGTGGTCTGATTCCGCTCAACTGTCTAAATATCTTTAGAAGTCATTTTTTCAAGCTTTAAAGAATGTCAGTCGAACAGCTGATCTATTGGGAAACTAACTATTATTAAATTATCATAAACATTCATATATGGCTTAAATTTCCACCTGAACACTAGGTTTTCTTTAAAAACATTTCAAAATGAAACAAACAATTCAATTGCCTATTAAGAAAGTTTATTTTTCGTCAAACATTTTTACACTTTTTATTATGAAAAACTCCATTGACCTTACATTACACTTGAGGAAATACTTTTCCGCATATTTTGAAGATTTTAAAACGAGATTTTATCAGTCAGGCTATTTATCGCTTTCCTTCGATCATTTGGCTGAGTCTCTGCATTTGCAATATGATGTTATAGCTATCATTGAAATTAAAAGATCAGTGCAGTCAAAAAAACACTTCAAACAGTCAAATGGACATTTAATAGTTTTTGGGTAGCAATTTTGTTAAAATTATTATGCAAAAATTAGAGTTTCGTTTTGATCTATATGCAGGAACCCTATAAGAAAAAATTTCCGTTGTTCGGATTTTTATTAGAAAATGTGCTTAAATCCCTAAATACGCAAGTACGGTTTTGCTATCCATTTTAAAAATATGACTGACTTTTATTTTAAACAATCTGCATGGACAAATGACGATTTCAATGTGAATAGATACTTTATTTACTTCTCTTTACAAGGAAAATCATTAAACACGGTTTTTATGCGCTTTTCATAACTACCTGCGTTATGTTTCATCGGTAAATGGATCGATGAGCGAGGGATTTCGATCGATTAATGATTTAAACCTCTGCGAAATCAATTGAGTCAATAAAATTGTGCTTTAAAGTTGTTATTCTCTCGCTTATTTATGCGGCTGGATCAGAATTATCTTGCAATCCAAAATTAACTCACTGAGCTTATTTTAAACTTAGATTATTTAGATTTTTATGGACTAAAACAAACATGGATGAATCTGTGAAAAATTTTTCACTCGGTTATTTTGCAATTGTTATTGTTGAGCGGAAAGCCTCATGCAAACAATTTTTCGAGTTTTTTAAAAATCATTTTGCGTCATTCTCGATGGAGTGTTTTTTCTTTTATTGGCACCACCAAAATCAGTCAAAAAATTAAAAACTTTTCAATTAAATCAGAATTTTTCGATAAAAACGCTTTGTTTGAGAAAAATTTGATCATTTTTGACCTTATCAAAGGTTAATTGATGATTCGTTTTGTTGCTCGAATATTTGTGAAAAATTATATTAAGTTCCATAAGTTTTCAAGAATTGATCGAAATGTATGTGAAAAAGAGTGCACCCTGCATAGACTCTTAATTCATTTTTTAAAATTATCAAGTTTCGTTATTTTAATAATTTCAATTTTTGATTTAAATGAAAATTTACATTTATAGCGTGCAACATGTTGCCTGAAAAGCTTATTAAATTTTTTTTATGATTCGCGCAAATTTCGTTGGATGAAAAAAAATTATTTACATACTGCAGCAAATGTCGCGCAAATAAATATTACTAGCAAATAACGTAAAACGAATTCATCGACACTTTTCTATCGCAATGTAGTATTTCTAAAGTCATCAATTCTTTTGTTCTATGAGCTCGCTAGAGATCTAAAATGCAATGAGAAAAACGAACTCAACAAGTTACAAATACAGAAAAAAGTGCGAGCAGAAAGCGTTATTTTAAATTGAAGTTGATTGACAGAATTGTTTTTACCCTCCGATAAATTTAACACAATCAAATGAGAACTCGTATTATCTAATCTCGGTAAAACCTTTCACAAAACTTCATAAATAAAGAAAAGAACATTTTCTTTACTCTTCTTAATGTTGACATGCTAGTTATCGTTATTTAACGGGCTCAATGCGAATAAATGGTTTTTAATACACTGGGGATATGCAGAACGGGATAAGATGAAGCAGCTTCTTACTGCAGTAAATCATAGGATTTGAGGAGCATATTTTTACGCGTTCCGAGTTCTAGCTCTCGCCTCTTACTGGATTTTGCATCGAAATGTTACCACCAAAGTTTCGCGATACACATTTTTAACTGCAACTTTGCATTTAGAGGCTGCGATTTTGTGGCACGACATGTCTTTCCGTGTAAATGCACCTTAATGTATTCTTACGCGACAAACTAATGGTGAAATCAAGCGGCAATTCGACTTAGACCGAACTCACAGCAATTAAATTGTATTAAAAAAAACTTTTTATCAAAAATATAAAAATTCTCGAAAATAAATCAAGAGATGACAAAAAACTCATAAATCAAGTTTTTAAGTTCTGTTTGAAACTATCCTAACGATTTTATATTTTTATTCACCTTGAAGTTTATCTTTAGTTCTCTAGCTGCTGATTTTGTAAGTAAATTAAAATACCAAGAATGCTTTTGCTAGAAAAATTGAAGATAATTTTTATTGCTGTCAGCAATATGCATCAGAAATTCAATGCAATTTTTGCAAATTGAGAAAGTATTTCACATTTTCTACGCATCGACTTACTGTGTATCCTCAGATTTTATGCCATGGCGCTATAATGTGAGATTCTGCCACCCCTCAATATACAGGGTGTGTGAATTAAAACGCAACACATATAAAGTCGAATAACTTTTTACCGGTCAAACCAAAAAATTTGATCTTTCACATAGTTATGCAAGAACATCCGCAACACAGAACGACACATTAAATAAACAAATCGGTTGATGCGTTCCAAAATTACGGAGTTTTCCGCAAACATGCCATTTTCAACCGAATAAAACGTATTTTAAGTGAAAAAATGTATCGAATTAAAAAGCTTTAAAAAAATTATTAAATTAAGACAGATTAAATGAAAGAGGAACATTCAAACAAAAGTTCTGTATCAAAAACGTATAAAAATTTTCAAGAAAATGGTACTGTCCGAGACTTGTCGCCTGAGCGAGATAACTCTGGATTGCCCGAAAATAAGGTCATTTAGGTCTAAGAAAGCTTTATAAGAGGTATAGTCATTACTAAAAAATTTTTTAGTTTAAAAATTAAAATTCGGGACTACGCGACAAACAGCAAAAAAATCCGGCATAAAGCCATATCGGGTAAATCGCCGGATTTGTTTTATCGAGCTTGAATATGGTCAACGTGTCAATATTTGTAAATAAAACATGTAATTTTTACATCGGCAATGGAATTTTGCAATATTTTTTGAAAAAGTAGAACGTGTTCGGCTAAGCGGAAAAAAATCCGGCAAAAAATCGCTTAGGTGGTTTAATGATGAAAGAGAGTAAATAGTAACTTCTTTTTATGCTCAGAAAATCGGCAAATGGTATATCTCTACTTTTCAGTGTGTTATCGGCCTAATTTTCTTCACGGACACTGTAACCGTTGTTGAATATTTTTATAGTAAAGAGCAATTTCTTTAAAAAAGCATCAAAGTGGTGAGAAAAAAATTATTTTATCAACAAAATGTTGCTTCTTTCCATACGTTTAAACGTATAAATCACTTTCCATTTAAAAACTTTGACAAACAAATAAATTACAAAGGATTTTTCCTTAATTTGATAACCGGAATGCGGATTTGGCGCCGCCGATTTTTAACCTTTTAAGAATAGCGTAAAATTAGTTCAGATATGGAAAGATGGGGATAATTAGAGATTTAAAAATTATTATCTTCTATTTAATCGGTAGTATTTCAGCAGGAGAACTCGATAATTATCGAAAAACTATGCCCTCACGGGTAATGCCCTGAATTGAGAATTATACCGCTGATTTCGAGGAATCTAGTGTCAAAATGCGTTGCGAAAACCGGACTACAAAATAAGTACAAGTTAAATATTGAATGATTTCAAATTTTCTAGTTATTCAATGAAACATATGTTGCGTTTTAATTCACACACCCTGTACCTCGAGCGTAGGGCCATGGTAAGCTTTATTTTCTATAGGACCATTACCAGTGACAGACATTTTTTTTTATTTTTAAGCAAATTGTACTTTACTCGAGGTATACTGCCATGGCATATAATCTTAGGATATATGGTAATACTTATTTTAAGATTTAACCCGATTTTAGATTGCTTCATATTTTTATTTTAATTTTTTCATGAAAGCTGCGAGATTGTACCAGCAGTTTTTGACTTAATAACTTCATTCTGTCTAAGAGGATTGTTCTTTTTCAAAGATTATCGTTTAAATAAACACTCTATCACTATACATAATTATATTCAAGCATCACTTTAATAAGACTTATGAAGCTAAATTATACTGAGTTATAAAATTTTTTATTTTAATTTTATTTTTGTAAAACCCGTGGAACGAAAAATATTTTTATACTTATCAATGAATTATATTTTAACAATTTATTACATTAGATGCATTAATATTTACGAATTAATAAGAGATATGATCATGCGAATTAAAAATCAGTGGCTTTTTGAAATTTTTAACGCTAGTAGCCAGTTATTTTCATTGATTAATGTTCAATCTAAGTCTCAAAATATTTGAAATTTTTGTATACAAACATCACAATCTTGTTTCTTTTTTAATCACGTTCACATTTTCCTCAATTTTAGGAACTTTTATGCTAATTAATAGTTTTTTAAAGTTTCATCAGCTTATAATGAGTTAAAAATAAATTTTATTTTGAAAACTTGCTGTTTCTCTCTTAAATCTGTTTCATAAAAAATTAAAATTTAAAACAAATAAAGTTAAAAAGATAAACGAAAATTTATGAGAAAAACGATAGAATTGAGTAATTTTAGCAGAGATAAAACAATTCGAATTTTTCTTAGTTTTTTACGAGACGCAAGTTAAAAAATTTTTACCGCAGATGTTGAAAAAGTTTCAAGTTAAGGTAAATGAACGATTACTCGTTTCATTGCTTCTTCTTAAATAAACGAATCATTAACCAAGTGATGAAAAAATTTGCTGGCCATCTGCTGCCACTGAGCGCTAATTTGCACCGACAAAATATTTGCAAACGAAAAATTAGAAAAGATAAAAAATATTACAATTATGCTCGCAATTAGTGGAACGAGAAAGCTTCAACACATTTTCGACCTAAAAGTTGCTTATCTTGCCCATATACTAATTTAAGAAATAACCAGTTTTGAATGGAGAAAAATTAGCGAGTTTCGGTGTTCAATGTGCGTGAAATTTTTATCTCTTTTCATCTTACGAGGGAAGGTCAAGACATGTACGACCGCTTTCCTAAAAAATTATAAATCATTTTAAAGAACTTAATGAGTATAATTCAGCTGTGAAATATTATGTACCCATACGCATATTTTCAAAAGTTTTGATTTTTTAAATTTAAATTTTCCCATAGCATATAATTATAGCTAAAACATGATCTTTACATTGAGAAGCTTTTATTCACTTATTAACTCCTTTTTTAATCATTTGTCGATTATTGACGCAACTGTTTTATTCAAACAACTTTTGGCTATTGATTTTCATTTTTTAATTATAAAAAGCGTAACTTATAAAATCAAAAGGTTCTTCAAATTATTAAAGTGAAAGCAAGAATTTTCGAGAATAATTTTTGCTTTTGAATCATTTATTCAAAATCTTAAAAAAAGAAATGCTTAGAATTTAAATTTACATTGTATTAGGGTTTAAATTCTGGTAACAGTACACAGACATCTTTTAAAACTTGAGTTTTTTGAAAATTTTTGTAAAAGTCGAAATCATCAAATTTAAAAAGATAAAAATGAGCTTTCAAATATATTCAATAAATATCAAACATTTTTTTATATTAGTATTCATCCATTCGAATGGTGATTAAGACTTTTCTTTTGTGAGTTTATAGTTACTGGCAAAACACAGATAAAGAAAAAGAGCGAGAGAAGTAAGCGCTATTTTAGCTTCTGAAATATACAAATTACCGGTATCAGAAGCGTTTTTACTCCGAAAAACTTAAAACTTTTATTGGTACGCTCATATTTTAACATTTTGTTGGAAAAATTTTCTGAAACGTGTCACACGAAGAGGTCTATATTTTGCATTTCCTTGAATGTTTCTCTACCGCTAATTATCGCGATTTAATGGTTTCAACGCAAAAACGGTTTGAAGGGTTTGGACGGTTTTACGGTAAAACAGGATTTACGGGAAGGAGCAGCCTATAAGTTTAGTGGGAACAAGAGTGTTATGATCACTACTTTAAACACTTTTGAGTTCTAACGCTCGTCGCCAATTGGATATCGGACCAAAAATGTTGAACGAAAGCCGTGCGATGCAAATTTACTTCGACAACTCAACTGCAATTTCAACAAGGCACTTAGATGCAGCGATTCTTGTTCAGCGACAAAATATAGCCACACATGTCGGACGTTGTAAATGCAACTTTGCTTCTCAATTAAAATTCTTAAAGCGTTTTTGAAAGGTAATCGAAGGTTAAACAGTTTTTTTTTTCTTGGTTATTTACTACTTCTCATTTCAGTCGCTTAAAATAGTCGCAAAGTTATCGAAAGTTTGATAAATGTCTCGACTCACTTAAGATTATTATCTAAACTTCGAAAATACCAATTATTTACTTCCCTCCACGCTTTAAACGCATAATCTAATTTTTTTGTGAATTTTATTGAATGAAAAATAAGAAGCACATTTCATAAGATGCGCCGCAATAAGAGACGACCTCAGGGTATATACACAATGAAATCTGATACTTTTGCTACTCTAAGCGCAGTGGAGTCATTGGTATTTTCTAAGATGGGCGTGTTTTCACAGAAGCTGGTGGCAGCCCTGTTTCAGCGAATTCTGTTCTACAACCGAATTATTGCTGCGCAAAAATGCTCGTGTTTCATTCGTAGCTTAATTTTCACTTCACTTTCATTGATTATTTGTTCAAATGATTTAAATAAATCAGCGAGAGTTAGAGTAAACGCTTTTACTCTACGTAGTTACTCTATTCAAGCTTATAGCTAATCACTTACTACGCTTAAACTCTGTTTGTTTGTAAACATACGCTTTCTTTGGCAATGTTTTTAAATGTAAAGCAACAATTGTTCATTTGTTTCTCGCTCATAATCTTCGCCTCCTCATTGTTCTCATATTTTTTTGTTCCGTCTTTAATAAAATCTCTAATTTCAAAAGTAAGTAAACCGAATTAAGTTTTTTAAATTAAAATGTAATACTAAATATAAAATGTAAAATATAAAATAATTACTCAAATTAAGCAATGAGGGTAACAATAACCTTACTATTACACATCCTTCAACGTATTTTCTAGCTTTTGTTTTGTAATCAAACATTTTTATTTTGAATGAAATTATTTTTAATTTGTATTTTAAAAATAAATTCCAAAAAAATCTTAATCCAAAATAAAAGGTTAAAATTTACAGCGAATTAAAATAGACAAAGTTGGATTTGAACCAAAAGTATTTGTTGAAAGCGTTGCTAGATACCATAACGTTATCGAGCTTTTTCTTATTTGTTTTAAATAAATTTAATACTAAAAAAATCTATTTTATCTTATCTTTGACTTGAATTGTCTCGCGACCACTTACGATACCGCTGCTAAAGCTCACCTACTATGCTTTTCTTTGTGATAAACATTTAAGTGAATAATTTGGCTAAAATCGGTGTTTTTCAGAATAAAAGTGTTCCTTATTAGTATGTAGATAAAACTTGATGTATGTATTAAGAATTATCCCATCATTGGTGCTAATTTTACGAGTGAAGCAAGTTATTCACGTGCAAACTTTAACATTATGTCTATTGCAATTTTTTTATTGATGGTTGAAATCTCAACTGTTTTTATGCTGTTTGTTTTAGATGATAAAAACTTTTTGTGTTCTTGACATTAATCTTATCTCTATTTTTATTCATGTTAAATAAATTAAAAACAATATTTTTCAGTTTTTTTAAGCTGCAATCGTTCTTTAAATATTAATTTAAAAGCTTTCTAAAACTACTAACCAAAATTCAAATTCATTTAATTATGTATTTAAATTCATTGTGATCATTTCAAATTCTTTTTGTAGCTTTCTTTTGTTTTTTTTCACAAAATTCAAGTTTCACTTCAATTCAATTCACTTCAAACGTTATTGATCAACTGTATAAATATTGTGAGGAAAGAAGTATACCCTATGCCTCTTTCTCTATTAGACTCGCCCGCAGGTATTTAAGCTCACGAATTAG
>NCKU01004100.1:0-13137 GCA_003675995.1 Dinothrombium tinctorium | reverse complement strand
TAATTAAGCAGACGAACTTTAACCCTTTTATCAAGAATAGTTCATGAATTTTAATTTCACATTTCCCTTTATTATTATTATTATTATTATTTTTGTTACAAAAGGCGTTCACTCTTTTTTCAAATAATGACAGTTTTAATAATTTGTTTAAAAATTTGCTAGAAAGCAAGATTCATAAATCGGTGAACGCAGCATGGCTTAAAGCATAGAAATCTTATAGAAATTTTTACTCAAAATAACATTTTCAGTAATTTGTATTAATCATATTCAAAACATTTAATCTTTTATGGTGTGCATGGGTAACTATATTAAGAGTTTGCAAATTTTTGTATAAATATAAAATAAGTTTAATTCCATTAGCTAAAAGAAAATATTGCCGTTAACTGTGTGTACAATCGTTACCCACATTTCGCTCTTTTTTTAAACAAAGCGGGCAATTAATTTTTTTCTACTATAAGAAAAACTTGAACATTGAGGCGAATAAAATCATTTTAAGATATGAAGTAATAATTTTAAGCAAACAAAAAGAGGCATAAAATATAATCAAGTAGCAAGGTTGAAAGTATAATAAAATTCATTATTTTTGCCTAAAAATGCGATAATAATGGTCGTTTAATGACAACTAGCGAGAGGGAAAAACTCACATGACGAACATTTTATTTGAGAGATCAAAAGCAAAAGCGTAGCCGTAAAAGCAATGCAACTAAAAATTTAACTAATTTCTCAACATTCTCGGAGAAAATAGGATAATTATTTTTGTGAACGCCTTCATCAACAAAAGTAGCGAAAAAGCGCCTTAGTCATTGTTATTGATGAAAATATTCATTTATTCGTGTGTTTGCGCTCTTGTTCGCTCACTTTTCATATTTTTTCGCTGATTTTATGTCTGAAACGATTATATTCTCACACGAAGCCTAACGCTTCAAAATATTTTTTTATTTTTACTATCTATGTAGACTTTTCTCCCATGTACCGTTAATGCGATCGCAGAGACCTCTCACGATGAAAGAAGCGATTATCTTTTAAGCCTCGTTGAATCGCGTTGATTATTTTTAGAACTTTTTGATTGATGGCGTTCTTTTTTATCAAGAATTTATTTTAAATAAATGCTTTTCAATTATTATTACTTAAAAAATAACACGAATGTGTTGAAAGCTAAAAAGCATTTGATGCATTTTTTATCATGCGCAATACTTTTTACTGAATAGACGTTGAAGTCGATTGAAAAATCATGTATTGCAAAGCGAAGCATAATTTGAACAGTGTGCTGTTTGAATGCAAGCGAATGAAAACATCGCTGTCGGCTGCTTTCACATTATATCAAAAGAATTTAAAGTAGTGTATGTAATAAAAATGAGCATTTTGTCGTCAGCTTCGAGCGATTCTTGCTGTAAATCAGAACTTGTGCTCGAGCGAGAGAGCGAGAGAGCGATAGCGAAAGAGAGAGAGAGAGATGAGGTCGTTTTGTGTTTTTAACGATGTGCACTTGAATTCAATAATTACTGCATTCCATTGCCGCGAAAAAACGTAAAAAGGAAAAGCAATGATTCACTGAAACAAATTTTTAAAAACAATTTTTGTCTACACATAGAAAATAGTTGGACACCCGTGAAGCCTATATGAGGTTTTTAGCTTTCAAGCTACTCAATCTCAAATACTTGTCACCGTTTGTTAAATAATAAATGCTTCTAAATTCAGAAGAACTATTTTTTGACATTCTTTTATGATTATTTTAAAAACATCTGAAAAATAAAAAATTTCAATAATCAAGCAATAAGAAGTATGAGAAGTATTTGAAAGTGTAAACCAACGGTTGAATTGAGAACGTGTCCTTTTTTAATTGATGAAAACTTGAATAATAAAATTTGGTGTAAAGTTTGAATTATTTAAAATTGCTATTTATATAGCTGAAAAAGGATTAAATAATTAAAATACAAAATAAGCTGGAATAAGTTCTTCATTTTATCGAGCTTATTTCGACTGTTTTTGAAAGAGCGTTGACAAAATTGTAAAAATTTAAATAATAGAAAAAGTTTAAACAACTCATAAGCTAATACACATACTACGCACATTTCTATTGTTATCGCTGTAGCCCATTTTATAAAATGTAAGCAGTACTTGTATCAAATTTAGTTAAAGCTTTTGTTTCTACATCTTTTGAATGTTATTTTTCCAAATACTTATCAATATTTTTAAATTTCGATTCTTTTATATGCCTTTTAAATTTTTGACTTAAAAACTTAAACTAAAATTATTACGATGGTCACAAAAAAAATCACGACTTAAAATAGGTTTTTAATTTATTGTTAAGCTTTAGATTAAATTTTATAAAATGTTTAAAATTATACATTGAAACTGCGTACTTTCCTAAACTTGTAATGCATCGAAATAACAATGACTAAAATTTTTTATTTTATTTAACATGATTTAGAAATGATTGAATCAAACAATATGAAATTTCTAAACTTTTATTGGCTTATTTTGGCTCTCGTTTTATTTGTCCTTCATTTTTCATTTATATTTAAAGAAAGGATTTGAATTATTTACATTTATAGCACAAAGGTATTCAGGTATTTGATGAAGGCGTGAAAATTCGAAACGCATCAAATTAAAGTTGTTCGACTAAATATAGAATAGAGATCGCCACCTCTTTAAAATCTCATCTTTGTGTGTGACCTTAGTTTGTTTAAATGTTTAACTCCACATAGCTCAGTTCTGATCGACCCTAACACGATGTATCCAATTTTCTGTGATAGTGCGTCCACTCTGAAAGCAAATATCACGCGATTGAAACAATTGCTAGTGAATTTGATTCACGATTCAATTTATAATTATTTTCAATGACGATAATGATATTATTCGGATCATCATTGAGAGGAAGAAGAGCCTAACTTTGCTTAAATCTGAAACGGAACCAATCAAACACAGATAAAGCGAGCTAAACAAATTTAACTGCAGTTTTAAGTAATTTTTAAACCAGATCGATAAAAGTTGTCAGTTAAGAATAATTTCGGTTAACGAATCCAATAAATTAAGAAAAGAGTTATAGCAATAGAACAATTTTCAAATTTATCGCTCCATCGATTTAATGCTAATTCAAAGTTATGAAACGAATGCTAAAAAATTCATGAAATAGAAAGTTTTTTCACGTTTGAATAGCAAAATACGCTGAAAATGATTACTGTGTTAAACATAATTACGTTAATTTCGATAAAATGCTTTCGATAAACAAAGATAGTTTTTTATGATTCGTAATCTATCATATATAAATACATGAATTTGAGGATAAGCTTGAATTAATTTAAAACGCAGAAGTTGAATGTTAATCGACGTTTATTAAATCTTTCTTGTGAACTAGCATTTTAAAATTGTCTGACATTTAGATTAGTTGATAATTTCTAATTTTTTATTTCGCTTTTTTTTAAGCAGGCAATAACAGTCTTATAATCGTAAAATATGTGAAAAACACGCTATTTCAAATTAATTTTAATTTTTTTTATTTGTCAAATGAAAACTATGCGTGAAATATTTTTCGAATCACTTTTTAAAATTTTTGTGTACCTGTTCTTTTCTGGCAGCAAATTAAGTTCTAATGTACTGCATTTTAGCGATTTATTCCGCTTTGGTATGCAGGAAAATCAAAAAATAAAAAAATCAGAAATATTTTACCTTAACAAAAAAACAGAATTTTAATTTTTTTAAGGACAAGTTTTTTGGTTTACTTTTCAAGTTAAGTTTGATTTTCACAAAAAAAAGTTTCTAAACATAAATCAAAATTAAGATTTTTAAAATATCTCTGGTCAAATAGTTTTTTAAAAATTCATTTTTTTTTATGAATACATAAAAGATTATCAACGCAAATAATGTGAGATTGAAATAAAAGATTGAAAATGATCGAAAAATGAAAGTTAGAGTGTGAAAAACGACACATTTCACAGCTTATTATGAACAGAATGAAATAAAAAACGATTGAAGTAACAGTGTGTGTGTTGTTGAATTGTAAATACATTTTTTTCTTTTATTGTATAGAGTAAGTAATCGAAATTCATACTGTGTACAATTCAGTATTTTTAAACGTGCATTGAACTATTTTATGCTTAATAACAATAGTACTTGTAAAAAAAAAAGTGAAATGGTGAAAATGATTGCGTATTCGAGTATTAAATTGCAACTAATAAAGTAAAGTTAGAGGAAAGCAGGTAAAAGCGCAAAGTTTGTTCGCGGGGAGAGAGAGAGGAAAAATAATTTTCCTTTTCGAAGAAAACAGCAATTTAAGCGAGAGAGAGAGAGAGAGAGAGAGAGAGAATGCGAAGAATGTTAAATGCTGCAGCTCACATCTTTTCACCGTCAAGAACTCGAATTCGCTTTCCTGACAAAATAACGAAACCGCACACATACGCATTACTATACATAATTTCGATTCGCGTGTTTTCAAATATCGAAATAAGTATTTGACAGTGAAAAAAAACAACAACAAAGCCATATTAAATATTGATTAATAAAACAAATTCAATTGCGAAAAACGTCGAATGTTGAAGTTTCAAACAAAAGTTTAAAACACAAAAAAGTTTTCATCGAAAAAAATAAAAGTTAAAGTGAAAAACGTATGAAAACATGAATGAAGCCAAATTGTGTGCGCCTACATTTTTTGAATGAGAAACAAAATGCGTTTTTTTCAATAATTAATTACAATTATAAAAAAATATTTTTGAAAGAGAATACAGGTTAATAAAAAAAAGTGAACAGTACGCGCTTAAATGCTGCTTTTCTCGACGAAACAAACACTCGAAATAATGCACATTTTTTATTGCTCGCCTTTCTTTTCTTTCACTTATCGAAAAAATAAACGCTTAAACTTATCTATCGCTTGCATTTACGTTTTGCAAACGGTGTTTGTGTGTGTGTGTGTGTTTTAAAGAAATTAAGAAGCGAGTGAACACTCCGAAGAAGTGTGTATGTGTGTGTTGTGTTGATTCTCGTTGGGTTTCGTGTCGCTTATTTCTGCAGGCATCGTTTTCTCTCTCTCCTTCTCTCTCTCTCTCTCTCTCTCTATCTCTATCTCTCTCTCTTTCTCACTCTTCACTTCTCGAGAAGTCGCCGTTTACTTTGCGTTCAGTTTGTTTTCAGAAGAAACGAGCGGCGAATAAAACGAGAAAAAACGAGCGAATAGTAAATATATGATATTAAATATATACTGTCGTAAACGAAAAGAGTTCACGCGTTCTTCATTCTTCGTGAACGCCATTTTTTTGCTTCTACAAAACTTTGCTTCTCTTCTCTTTTCAAAAAATCAAAAACGACGACATTACATTCCATTTTTTCTTTCGCTTTAATGTGCGTGTTTCGCTTTTCAAAACGATCGCAGCGTTCGCATTAATCTCTTCATTCTTTCGTTTTCTTCACTCGTCATCGTTCGCAATTCGCCATTCAAATATTCACCTGTTGTTCGTTGCGTGTGTCGTGCAGCGCTTCCGTCCGTTTCGCATCATTCCGTTTTCTGTCCGTGGTTCGCCAACAAACGTACCGTGTTTTCAGTGCCGTGATCTGTGATCGAAATTAGAATTCAAAGTGTTCAAAGTGTATATCGCTTCACAATTTTGGCGACTCTTGTAATCTCATCGCCTCAGAAGCATGTCTTCGCAACAACAGCAGCAACCGCAGCAGCAGCCGCAACAGCAACATCAGCAACAATCTTATGTGGTCGAACACTTGGCCACGTTTTCGACTTCAATGCCACAACAGCAGCAACAAACCACGCCGAAGATCGCTTTGCAGAGGTTGTGTGCAATGGAGAAAACATCTGGTATTTGGACACAGCGAATGACAATTAAATTCGACGGTTGGTTCTTTTCAATTCAAGTCAATTCGATCTGTTTTCATTGCTTTTGTTCTGGTTATTATTTTTAACAGGCAATCATATGTTAATTGTTGACGGCGATTCCAGTGATATCGTCGAACGATTTCCTGTCACTTTAATTCAAGAACCAACCGCATTCAATCTTCACAATCACATCTATAACAATATATTGATATTCACTGTGCAACATCCTGACGAAAGCCAAGGTTCAAAGCATTTTTTTTATTTATTTTTTCAAATCATTTGTGGTGGTGAATATAATATTCCCCTTTATTCTGTACTTTTTATGCAGATATTTATGTATATTGTTTGTTCACATTGATTCTCACTCTTCATTTTGACAGGAGAACTTCACATATTTCAATGTGTTTCGCACTCCGCTCAACAAATCGTCGATGATTTAAACAGTTGGATGCGACGCTACGGTAATTCGAGTACTCACGCCGAGATCACACCGGCCCCCAATGTTAGCGTTAAGCAAGCGGTAAATGTATTCAACGCGATCGCAGCTCAACGAGAAAAGTGAGTTCATCGCATTTAGCGATCGAAAAAATTGAACAAATAATTGTTCTCGTTTTTATTATTGATTTTAGAAGTAGCATTTCACCTGTTGGCGGCTCTCCGCAAAGAAGAAGTCCTATCGGACCCACTCACGCTCGTGATCATGATTCGAGATCTGTGGTGACGACAAGTTCGATCGATTCCAATCATCATAACGGCGCTCAGCGCACGAGTAGCCACGAACAGGTGCGGTAATGAAAGCTTTTATTAAATTAATTGATAATGTTTATTGTGCAACGTTCTCGTGTACAGTCTTTATCAAATGAAAGATATGTTTCAATACTTAATCATTGTTTTGATGACATCGAACGATTTATTATTCGACTTCAACATGCGGCCGCGGCGTTACGGGAGTTGCAGTTAAGAAATCACAAAAGACAAGGTGGGCTTCAATGCTATTTAAAGCGTAGGCTTTAACTTTGGTTGCTTATTGCTTACTTAAGCAAATAATTCTTCGCCTTTTTTCTCCAAAAATAGAGCTTTTCTTAAAATGCTAACTTTTTTCGCATTTTCTAAATTTATTTACTTTATTTTTTTGTAATTTGTAAAATGCATTTAAAGGTAAAGGACCTGCTCACGGAGGCGACGGTCTGTTGGCAATCAGGGCGCGTGGTCCGAGCGAAGATGAATTTTCCGAGATATTAAGCAAGTTTAAATTAGCATTTAATTTATTGGCGAAACTGAAAGGTAACAAAATAAGTGAAAGTTCATCGATTCAAAATGAATAAAATCAACATTGCGTTTGCATAAAGGTTGCATTCACGATCCAAACGCTCCCGAATTGGTTCACTTTCTGTTCACGCCGCTAGCAATAATCATTGAAGCAGCACGAAGCAATGGACCTTCTCCTTTCGACCCATCAATCGTCGGAATGCCTTATCTCAGCCACGAAGCGATCGAATTGTTATCAAATTGTTGCACGAGCAAAGAATTTGACTTATGGCAATCACTGGGGCCAAATTGGACGCAACCAGTAAGGGTGTGTAAATTTATTCAAACAAACTTTTCGCTGAATAATGTGTATTTTTATAGCGTCATATTTTACAACCTTCGAGAGCCGTACCAGGATCATATCAACCCGTTTTCACCGATGGTTGGGCTCCAACTATAACCGATCCTGAACTCATGGGTTTTTCTTCGTGTTCCGATCAATCGGAGCACGATGACGATAGCATTCCTATACATGTTCACCGCGAAACCACTCCTGTTAGGCGAGAAGCAGGAAGAATTGAATATTCTCGCCAACAGCATTTTGTTGACAGCGATGCAGAGGAGCATTTGGAGCGTGAACGACTCTCTCCTCAAAGAGGTAAATCATCACGTATCAAAAGCATTTAACGCAATTTATTTTTGCGAAGGGGTGCCTGTAACCGCTAGATCTGGACATCCACCGCCATCACCAATCGATTCAATTGAGCGCGATTCACCTACAGCCGTCACGATGAACGATTTAGAACAATCTGAATGGTTGGCTGAGTTGCAATCGCGAAATGCTAAAATCGTCAGGGTTTTGTTTCCAAGAACCGCGAATAACGAGAAAGAATTAACTGTCATCAGGTGCGCATAATGAACGCAATTATTTTGACTAATTGCGAAAAATTTAGGGGAGAATTTCTCGAAGTATTGGACGATTCGAGAAAATGGTGGAAGGCGCGGAATTGGAGAGGCCAAATCGCCCACGTGCCGCATACAATCGTTTCAGAAGTCGCTTGTTCGCCGACCAGTCGAGATCACGACTCGCAAGTGACACGAGGTTCGCCAAACGAGGACTGGGTCAGAAAGGAGCGGCAAGGTAAAATGGGAGAATTTCGTTACTTTTGACACTATTTTGTTGGCGTTTTGTTCTCCCACTGTTTTCACATGCTTTTAGAGTTGCTGTATTTCGTTAATGTATAGTTTTTTAGAGAATATTTTGTACGGTAGCCAAACGCTTTCACATTTTTACATGTTTACTCATTTGTGCTTTTTTACTTCCATTTTCATGAAACAAAACCGAAACAAAAGCCATGACGAATAAAGATGACAGCTATTTTGTATACAATTTTTACAAACGTCGGCTTAACTTTCATCGCTTTGCGCGCTAATCAAGCGTTGGCCATTTTTGACAGTTAAACGTTCGAATTCATTGTAGGTTGTTGAATTCATATTCGCATTTAGATTCAAACAAATCACAGAAAAAAAAGAAGAAGAAAAAATTCTAAAATCTTGATTCATGCAAAGCATGAAATTAAGGCTGACTTTATAAACTAAACTCAAGCAAAGATGAATGTTTTTTTTGCCTTTCGTGGACAGTCAAGTTTTTTTTTCAAAGAAAACTTTTTAACAGTTATTAACAGTATAATATATTGTCAACAATATGAAAAGAGAGCCGAAAGAAAGAATATTTTCAGACTTAATATTAAAGAACGAAAGAAAAAACAAGAAAATGAAATTAATGGTTTCAAGCTAGAAAATAATTAATTATAATTACATTTTAAAAATACTGTAGAAATTTTTTTTTACGTAATACCAAATAGTTGAGAGCACAATGAATGTTGTAAAAGCCAGGTATCGGACTTTTCTCTTATTTGGGTTGAGTTGAAAAAAGGTCAACGGCAACGAGAAAGTATTACTTGTGTATATATTATATCATATTATGGATTTTGCTATTATTTGTATTTCTATCTTTTTCCAAATCGAAGTGCCTTTTATGATATTGTGTGCCTTAAATAATAAAAAACAAACGAATATATTTTTCAAAAAGCATCGGTAAATTCGCTAAATGATTTTTTTAAAAATCGCTTTTCATGTACCCAAACGCTAATAGTTTTCCGTTTCGCTGTGATCTCGCTGTCTTCGCTTGCTCTTTTTCAATCACACACAATAACAATTGATAAAAATTTTATTGAATGTAGCGGTTAAATCTCAAAACACTGAATTATTATTGTCGAAAAGTACTGACAGCGAAAGAAGTGTAAGTATAAATTGAGTTTGCTCGTTAACTTTTCACTTTTGTTTTATGTTAATTTTCTTTCGTTTTATGTTTGATGTTCGAAGTGAAAGTAAAAAGTCTCAGCATTTTTTACACGATAAAAGCAAACGAATAATTTTTGTACGACAGAAAATCATCCATTCCGAAGTTAATATAATGCGGATTCCTCGAATTGAATGTAGTTTTCACGATGAATTGGTGGCCACTCTGCGGAAACGGCAGTTGAAAGAGCTGCAGAAATAGAATGCGAACTTTCGCCTTTTCAAAATTCAAATTTTGACATAATTATTTTCGTATAGTTACAACTATTTAAAAAAATTAAATAAAGTTTGTTCACAATAGTTTTCAACGTTAATGTAATAATCGAGTGAAATTTAACAATCTGTGATTTTAGAAACTCATATTTAGTCAGAGCTTATCTTTAGAAACGAAATGAAAGTAATTAAATTGACAAATATTGAGTAAAGAGCTTATTTTAATCATAAATAACCAATTTTCGATGACACCTATTTAAATTAAATGTAAAAGTTTTCAAAAAGTGTATTTTATGTAATTTATGACGGTTACAATAATTTTGGTAAATTCACCGTGTCTCCAAACGAATGTGTTTTATTGCTTCATTTAATAATGAATAATTACACACTAAAATAACTCTAACAAGGGAAGGTAACTACATGTCCGATCGCTTTCCTAATAAACTAAAGCAAGTATTTTTGAGAATATTTTTGCTTTTTAATCATTTGTTCAAAACCATTAAAAATAGAAATGCCTTGAATTTAAGTTGACACTGTATCTGGGTTAAAATTGGGGTTAAACCGTACACAAGCATTTTTTAAAATTTAAGTTTTTTGAAAATTTTTATTAAAATTCGCAATCATCAATTTTAAAATGATAAAAATGAGTTTTTAATCAATTCAATGAATATCAAACATTTTCCTGATATCAATATTCACCCCTTTCAAATGATGATTGAGAATTTTAACAATAATTTTCAAACAACTCAATTTTTAAAAAGTGCGCTGTACTGTTTAACCCGAACTTCAATGCAATCTTCTTCAAATTTTCTGTGCAATCTTCGAGCTTTTCAGCTAAACTCACTGTTTTTAATACCCTCAGATGTAAGATCACGCATTAAATGAATAAATTCATTATAAAAGGGTTTATCTTACAATAATACACCCTTTCATAAAAATTTATTCAATTGTTTTGTCGGCAATAAGACATAAATATTCACCCTTTTCACTGCATAAACATTGTTCGCTCATCTTTTCTTAAAATATTCAAATCGTGGCTACGATGAAAACAAAAATCAAGTCATTTCGAGATGAAAGTGAGCTGATGATGGCAAACTGATCATTAACCTCATCACGAAACTTAGAAAGCACACTTTTTCGGTTTCAATGACCAATTTTGATTAAATTTTGTACACAAATTATACGTGCAATACAAAAAGGTTCAAAATCGCCATTGAAAAGTTAGTTAAAAATTTTGTTGTGAAAAACTCAATTAAGAAATTAAGAAACGTTTTTTAAGAAAAAAAAACTAGATAAACTTTTTTAACATTCGACTATATTAACCTTAATTCTGATCATGCTATGATCGTACTATAACATGTCTAAATCATTAATTAATATTTTTGTCTAAAGTGTTGTCAATAAAGATTTTTTTTTAAATTAAAACTATTTTGTTTTCACGTTCCTACAAAATTATTTGTTCATTTAAATTAAATATTTCTCTCAAAAATATCAATTTGTTTCACTAATAATCTCGCTAATAAATATGTAATTTGCAAAATTCAAAGAAGAACATTTGCACAAACTTGATAATTATTTTCTTTGAAAAAACATTTTATATTTTTCTCGATAAGATATTCAAATTATATCTTGTTTTTTACAGAAAAATTGACATATTATAATACTTCATAATATAATCATATAATTATAGTTCATCAAACAAGCAACTTACTAGCATTTAATTATAACAAAATACTTTTGGAGCAAATGCAGGGCAATTTTGACGCTACTCATAATTAGTATTATATGCGTTGATAAATTGTAACGAAAACATTTCCACAAAGTTGGTAATTAAGTGATTTTCTTTCAAAAATATTTTACTTTTCAAATTATATCTTATAGTAAATTCTAGGAAGACTAATTCAACAAGAAACTAACTAACTAGCAATTACTTGATAAGCAAATGCATTATATAATTTTTGCGCTTTTCATAAATATGTATTATTTACCACTTTGAAAAATTTCTCAAAGAAAATAGGAGAAAAATCTTTCTCGCACACCATAATTTATCAGATTTTTTTATCATATAATTGAGAAAAGCAAATAATTTTTCTTTAGGAGTAAAATTTGCGCATTTCTAAAATCATGAATATTTAGATCAAGCAAAGAAGCATTTCAAACTCAAAATATTAATATTGCTACGAACAGAATGAGTCTAAAAACTTTCTCAATTATTTTCCTTACAACGATTTGTTGTATTTACCAAATTGTCTCAGTTTTAAATGCTTATTTCAATTTGGAAACGAAACTTATCTCAAAAGAGGAGGAAAAATTGTTATTACCAGTTATAACAATAAAATTTCCTTTAAAATTCGTGTTAAATAAAATTGTTTCTCAAAACAACAGTTCAGTGAAAAAAGATCTTTTCGACGATAATAACTCGGTCAAAAATCATTCATTTGTATCAGGCATTTTGAGAAGTGATTATCGCTTTGTGCCGAAATGCAATTTGGTCACATTACAAAACGAAGTTATTGCATGCGAAGAACTAGGAGCCTCTTCGATTCAAGCAAATGAAAAATTTGTGTTTATTGACTTTCTGAGTGATCAGAGCAGAAAAAGTTCAATTGAAATTGTTAATGGTGTTAATATAATGTTCGATGATTACTTTTATGATTTTCATTCTCCTTGCATCAATGTGTTTATATATGAAGTGAGAACCGCAAGTTTCAGGTGTAAAAAATTTAAGATAAGACGAGCAACAATGATATACATTACCTACAAAGCATTTATTGTTAAAAATCTACCGCTACCTTATACTAACTGTACTGACTACGAGAAAACCAATTTCATGTCGAGGATGGATTGCATTCGCAAGTGCATTATTGAATCAACGTTGAAACTGTGTGATGCTTTACCTCCTAAAATTCCATTAACAATTCAAAGTGATTCACTATTTAATCGTTCGTTGAGAAGTGAAGATGAATGTTTCATCGATAATGAAATACTGAAAAAATGCGAAATGAGTTGCAAAATTGACTGTAAACAAATGCTTTTAAAGCTTTTTCTTTATGGAAGCTACTATAAGAAAAATGGTTTCCTTCTCGCACTTGCAATTGAGGATAAATGGACTTTGATTTATTTAGTTACACCGAACATGAATGCACTCGATTTAATCGTGTACATTGGAAGCACAATTTCTTTCTGGTTCGGAATTTCAGTGAACAATGTAATCGTTTCAATTTTGAACAAAATTATTGAAAGGATTAAAAATTTAAGAATGAAAACAACGACTAAGCGCAATACAATTTTGAAATGCATCTGTTTTGTTTCATGCATTTTTGGTGTATTCTTTCAATCAAGAAAAATATTTATTCAATATGCCCGAAATGAGGTTCAATTGAACTACATGAAAAATTTTTCAAAATTTGAATATTTGCCTGCAATTAGCATTTTTGTTCCAGAATTCATGGTTTTAAACATCAGCAAAGTGTGTCAATCACAAGAAATCGCGA
>NCKU01004099.1:0-13137 GCA_003675995.1 Dinothrombium tinctorium | reverse complement strand
TAATTAAGCAGACGAACTTTAACCCTTTTATCAAGAATAGTTCATGAATTTTAATTTCACATTTCCCTTTATTATTATTATTATTATTATTTTTGTTACAAAAGGCGTTCACTCTTTTTTCAAATAATGACAGTTTTAATAATTTGTTTAAAAATTTGCTAGAAAGCAAGATTCATAAATCGGTGAACGCAGCATGGCTTAAAGCATAGAAATCTTATAGAAATTTTTACTCAAAATAACATTTTCAGTAATTTGTATTAATCATATTCAAAACATTTAATCTTTTATGGTGTGCATGGGTAACTATATTAAGAGTTTGCAAATTTTTGTATAAATATAAAATAAGTTTAATTCCATTAGCTAAAAGAAAATATTGCCGTTAACTGTGTGTACAATCGTTACCCACATTTCGCTCTTTTTTTAAACAAAGCGGGCAATTAATTTTTTTCTACTATAAGAAAAACTTGAACATTGAGGCGAATAAAATCATTTTAAGATATGAAGTAATAATTTTAAGCAAACAAAAAGAGGCATAAAATATAATCAAGTAGCAAGGTTGAAAGTATAATAAAATTCATTATTTTTGCCTAAAAATGCGATAATAATGGTCGTTTAATGACAACTAGCGAGAGGGAAAAACTCACATGACGAACATTTTATTTGAGAGATCAAAAGCAAAAGCGTAGCCGTAAAAGCAATGCAACTAAAAATTTAACTAATTTCTCAACATTCTCGGAGAAAATAGGATAATTATTTTTGTGAACGCCTTCATCAACAAAAGTAGCGAAAAAGCGCCTTAGTCATTGTTATTGATGAAAATATTCATTTATTCGTGTGTTTGCGCTCTTGTTCGCTCACTTTTCATATTTTTTCGCTGATTTTATGTCTGAAACGATTATATTCTCACACGAAGCCTAACGCTTCAAAATATTTTTTTATTTTTACTATCTATGTAGACTTTTCTCCCATGTACCGTTAATGCGATCGCAGAGACCTCTCACGATGAAAGAAGCGATTATCTTTTAAGCCTCGTTGAATCGCGTTGATTATTTTTAGAACTTTTTGATTGATGGCGTTCTTTTTTATCAAGAATTTATTTTAAATAAATGCTTTTCAATTATTATTACTTAAAAAATAACACGAATGTGTTGAAAGCTAAAAAGCATTTGATGCATTTTTTATCATGCGCAATACTTTTTACTGAATAGACGTTGAAGTCGATTGAAAAATCATGTATTGCAAAGCGAAGCATAATTTGAACAGTGTGCTGTTTGAATGCAAGCGAATGAAAACATCGCTGTCGGCTGCTTTCACATTATATCAAAAGAATTTAAAGTAGTGTATGTAATAAAAATGAGCATTTTGTCGTCAGCTTCGAGCGATTCTTGCTGTAAATCAGAACTTGTGCTCGAGCGAGAGAGCGAGAGAGCGATAGCGAAAGAGAGAGAGAGAGATGAGGTCGTTTTGTGTTTTTAACGATGTGCACTTGAATTCAATAATTACTGCATTCCATTGCCGCGAAAAAACGTAAAAAGGAAAAGCAATGATTCACTGAAACAAATTTTTAAAAACAATTTTTGTCTACACATAGAAAATAGTTGGACACCCGTGAAGCCTATATGAGGTTTTTAGCTTTCAAGCTACTCAATCTCAAATACTTGTCACCGTTTGTTAAATAATAAATGCTTCTAAATTCAGAAGAACTATTTTTTGACATTCTTTTATGATTATTTTAAAAACATCTGAAAAATAAAAAATTTCAATAATCAAGCAATAAGAAGTATGAGAAGTATTTGAAAGTGTAAACCAACGGTTGAATTGAGAACGTGTCCTTTTTTAATTGATGAAAACTTGAATAATAAAATTTGGTGTAAAGTTTGAATTATTTAAAATTGCTATTTATATAGCTGAAAAAGGATTAAATAATTAAAATACAAAATAAGCTGGAATAAGTTCTTCATTTTATCGAGCTTATTTCGACTGTTTTTGAAAGAGCGTTGACAAAATTGTAAAAATTTAAATAATAGAAAAAGTTTAAACAACTCATAAGCTAATACACATACTACGCACATTTCTATTGTTATCGCTGTAGCCCATTTTATAAAATGTAAGCAGTACTTGTATCAAATTTAGTTAAAGCTTTTGTTTCTACATCTTTTGAATGTTATTTTTCCAAATACTTATCAATATTTTTAAATTTCGATTCTTTTATATGCCTTTTAAATTTTTGACTTAAAAACTTAAACTAAAATTATTACGATGGTCACAAAAAAAATCACGACTTAAAATAGGTTTTTAATTTATTGTTAAGCTTTAGATTAAATTTTATAAAATGTTTAAAATTATACATTGAAACTGCGTACTTTCCTAAACTTGTAATGCATCGAAATAACAATGACTAAAATTTTTTATTTTATTTAACATGATTTAGAAATGATTGAATCAAACAATATGAAATTTCTAAACTTTTATTGGCTTATTTTGGCTCTCGTTTTATTTGTCCTTCATTTTTCATTTATATTTAAAGAAAGGATTTGAATTATTTACATTTATAGCACAAAGGTATTCAGGTATTTGATGAAGGCGTGAAAATTCGAAACGCATCAAATTAAAGTTGTTCGACTAAATATAGAATAGAGATCGCCACCTCTTTAAAATCTCATCTTTGTGTGTGACCTTAGTTTGTTTAAATGTTTAACTCCACATAGCTCAGTTCTGATCGACCCTAACACGATGTATCCAATTTTCTGTGATAGTGCGTCCACTCTGAAAGCAAATATCACGCGATTGAAACAATTGCTAGTGAATTTGATTCACGATTCAATTTATAATTATTTTCAATGACGATAATGATATTATTCGGATCATCATTGAGAGGAAGAAGAGCCTAACTTTGCTTAAATCTGAAACGGAACCAATCAAACACAGATAAAGCGAGCTAAACAAATTTAACTGCAGTTTTAAGTAATTTTTAAACCAGATCGATAAAAGTTGTCAGTTAAGAATAATTTCGGTTAACGAATCCAATAAATTAAGAAAAGAGTTATAGCAATAGAACAATTTTCAAATTTATCGCTCCATCGATTTAATGCTAATTCAAAGTTATGAAACGAATGCTAAAAAATTCATGAAATAGAAAGTTTTTTCACGTTTGAATAGCAAAATACGCTGAAAATGATTACTGTGTTAAACATAATTACGTTAATTTCGATAAAATGCTTTCGATAAACAAAGATAGTTTTTTATGATTCGTAATCTATCATATATAAATACATGAATTTGAGGATAAGCTTGAATTAATTTAAAACGCAGAAGTTGAATGTTAATCGACGTTTATTAAATCTTTCTTGTGAACTAGCATTTTAAAATTGTCTGACATTTAGATTAGTTGATAATTTCTAATTTTTTATTTCGCTTTTTTTTAAGCAGGCAATAACAGTCTTATAATCGTAAAATATGTGAAAAACACGCTATTTCAAATTAATTTTAATTTTTTTTATTTGTCAAATGAAAACTATGCGTGAAATATTTTTCGAATCACTTTTTAAAATTTTTGTGTACCTGTTCTTTTCTGGCAGCAAATTAAGTTCTAATGTACTGCATTTTAGCGATTTATTCCGCTTTGGTATGCAGGAAAATCAAAAAATAAAAAAATCAGAAATATTTTACCTTAACAAAAAAACAGAATTTTAATTTTTTTAAGGACAAGTTTTTTGGTTTACTTTTCAAGTTAAGTTTGATTTTCACAAAAAAAAGTTTCTAAACATAAATCAAAATTAAGATTTTTAAAATATCTCTGGTCAAATAGTTTTTTAAAAATTCATTTTTTTTTATGAATACATAAAAGATTATCAACGCAAATAATGTGAGATTGAAATAAAAGATTGAAAATGATCGAAAAATGAAAGTTAGAGTGTGAAAAACGACACATTTCACAGCTTATTATGAACAGAATGAAATAAAAAACGATTGAAGTAACAGTGTGTGTGTTGTTGAATTGTAAATACATTTTTTTCTTTTATTGTATAGAGTAAGTAATCGAAATTCATACTGTGTACAATTCAGTATTTTTAAACGTGCATTGAACTATTTTATGCTTAATAACAATAGTACTTGTAAAAAAAAAAGTGAAATGGTGAAAATGATTGCGTATTCGAGTATTAAATTGCAACTAATAAAGTAAAGTTAGAGGAAAGCAGGTAAAAGCGCAAAGTTTGTTCGCGGGGAGAGAGAGAGGAAAAATAATTTTCCTTTTCGAAGAAAACAGCAATTTAAGCGAGAGAGAGAGAGAGAGAGAGAGAGAGAATGCGAAGAATGTTAAATGCTGCAGCTCACATCTTTTCACCGTCAAGAACTCGAATTCGCTTTCCTGACAAAATAACGAAACCGCACACATACGCATTACTATACATAATTTCGATTCGCGTGTTTTCAAATATCGAAATAAGTATTTGACAGTGAAAAAAAACAACAACAAAGCCATATTAAATATTGATTAATAAAACAAATTCAATTGCGAAAAACGTCGAATGTTGAAGTTTCAAACAAAAGTTTAAAACACAAAAAAGTTTTCATCGAAAAAAATAAAAGTTAAAGTGAAAAACGTATGAAAACATGAATGAAGCCAAATTGTGTGCGCCTACATTTTTTGAATGAGAAACAAAATGCGTTTTTTTCAATAATTAATTACAATTATAAAAAAATATTTTTGAAAGAGAATACAGGTTAATAAAAAAAAGTGAACAGTACGCGCTTAAATGCTGCTTTTCTCGACGAAACAAACACTCGAAATAATGCACATTTTTTATTGCTCGCCTTTCTTTTCTTTCACTTATCGAAAAAATAAACGCTTAAACTTATCTATCGCTTGCATTTACGTTTTGCAAACGGTGTTTGTGTGTGTGTGTGTGTTTTAAAGAAATTAAGAAGCGAGTGAACACTCCGAAGAAGTGTGTATGTGTGTGTTGTGTTGATTCTCGTTGGGTTTCGTGTCGCTTATTTCTGCAGGCATCGTTTTCTCTCTCTCCTTCTCTCTCTCTCTCTCTCTCTCTATCTCTATCTCTCTCTCTTTCTCACTCTTCACTTCTCGAGAAGTCGCCGTTTACTTTGCGTTCAGTTTGTTTTCAGAAGAAACGAGCGGCGAATAAAACGAGAAAAAACGAGCGAATAGTAAATATATGATATTAAATATATACTGTCGTAAACGAAAAGAGTTCACGCGTTCTTCATTCTTCGTGAACGCCATTTTTTTGCTTCTACAAAACTTTGCTTCTCTTCTCTTTTCAAAAAATCAAAAACGACGACATTACATTCCATTTTTTCTTTCGCTTTAATGTGCGTGTTTCGCTTTTCAAAACGATCGCAGCGTTCGCATTAATCTCTTCATTCTTTCGTTTTCTTCACTCGTCATCGTTCGCAATTCGCCATTCAAATATTCACCTGTTGTTCGTTGCGTGTGTCGTGCAGCGCTTCCGTCCGTTTCGCATCATTCCGTTTTCTGTCCGTGGTTCGCCAACAAACGTACCGTGTTTTCAGTGCCGTGATCTGTGATCGAAATTAGAATTCAAAGTGTTCAAAGTGTATATCGCTTCACAATTTTGGCGACTCTTGTAATCTCATCGCCTCAGAAGCATGTCTTCGCAACAACAGCAGCAACCGCAGCAGCAGCCGCAACAGCAACATCAGCAACAATCTTATGTGGTCGAACACTTGGCCACGTTTTCGACTTCAATGCCACAACAGCAGCAACAAACCACGCCGAAGATCGCTTTGCAGAGGTTGTGTGCAATGGAGAAAACATCTGGTATTTGGACACAGCGAATGACAATTAAATTCGACGGTTGGTTCTTTTCAATTCAAGTCAATTCGATCTGTTTTCATTGCTTTTGTTCTGGTTATTATTTTTAACAGGCAATCATATGTTAATTGTTGACGGCGATTCCAGTGATATCGTCGAACGATTTCCTGTCACTTTAATTCAAGAACCAACCGCATTCAATCTTCACAATCACATCTATAACAATATATTGATATTCACTGTGCAACATCCTGACGAAAGCCAAGGTTCAAAGCATTTTTTTTATTTATTTTTTCAAATCATTTGTGGTGGTGAATATAATATTCCCCTTTATTCTGTACTTTTTATGCAGATATTTATGTATATTGTTTGTTCACATTGATTCTCACTCTTCATTTTGACAGGAGAACTTCACATATTTCAATGTGTTTCGCACTCCGCTCAACAAATCGTCGATGATTTAAACAGTTGGATGCGACGCTACGGTAATTCGAGTACTCACGCCGAGATCACACCGGCCCCCAATGTTAGCGTTAAGCAAGCGGTAAATGTATTCAACGCGATCGCAGCTCAACGAGAAAAGTGAGTTCATCGCATTTAGCGATCGAAAAAATTGAACAAATAATTGTTCTCGTTTTTATTATTGATTTTAGAAGTAGCATTTCACCTGTTGGCGGCTCTCCGCAAAGAAGAAGTCCTATCGGACCCACTCACGCTCGTGATCATGATTCGAGATCTGTGGTGACGACAAGTTCGATCGATTCCAATCATCATAACGGCGCTCAGCGCACGAGTAGCCACGAACAGGTGCGGTAATGAAAGCTTTTATTAAATTAATTGATAATGTTTATTGTGCAACGTTCTCGTGTACAGTCTTTATCAAATGAAAGATATGTTTCAATACTTAATCATTGTTTTGATGACATCGAACGATTTATTATTCGACTTCAACATGCGGCCGCGGCGTTACGGGAGTTGCAGTTAAGAAATCACAAAAGACAAGGTGGGCTTCAATGCTATTTAAAGCGTAGGCTTTAACTTTGGTTGCTTATTGCTTACTTAAGCAAATAATTCTTCGCCTTTTTTCTCCAAAAATAGAGCTTTTCTTAAAATGCTAACTTTTTTCGCATTTTCTAAATTTATTTACTTTATTTTTTTGTAATTTGTAAAATGCATTTAAAGGTAAAGGACCTGCTCACGGAGGCGACGGTCTGTTGGCAATCAGGGCGCGTGGTCCGAGCGAAGATGAATTTTCCGAGATATTAAGCAAGTTTAAATTAGCATTTAATTTATTGGCGAAACTGAAAGGTAACAAAATAAGTGAAAGTTCATCGATTCAAAATGAATAAAATCAACATTGCGTTTGCATAAAGGTTGCATTCACGATCCAAACGCTCCCGAATTGGTTCACTTTCTGTTCACGCCGCTAGCAATAATCATTGAAGCAGCACGAAGCAATGGACCTTCTCCTTTCGACCCATCAATCGTCGGAATGCCTTATCTCAGCCACGAAGCGATCGAATTGTTATCAAATTGTTGCACGAGCAAAGAATTTGACTTATGGCAATCACTGGGGCCAAATTGGACGCAACCAGTAAGGGTGTGTAAATTTATTCAAACAAACTTTTCGCTGAATAATGTGTATTTTTATAGCGTCATATTTTACAACCTTCGAGAGCCGTACCAGGATCATATCAACCCGTTTTCACCGATGGTTGGGCTCCAACTATAACCGATCCTGAACTCATGGGTTTTTCTTCGTGTTCCGATCAATCGGAGCACGATGACGATAGCATTCCTATACATGTTCACCGCGAAACCACTCCTGTTAGGCGAGAAGCAGGAAGAATTGAATATTCTCGCCAACAGCATTTTGTTGACAGCGATGCAGAGGAGCATTTGGAGCGTGAACGACTCTCTCCTCAAAGAGGTAAATCATCACGTATCAAAAGCATTTAACGCAATTTATTTTTGCGAAGGGGTGCCTGTAACCGCTAGATCTGGACATCCACCGCCATCACCAATCGATTCAATTGAGCGCGATTCACCTACAGCCGTCACGATGAACGATTTAGAACAATCTGAATGGTTGGCTGAGTTGCAATCGCGAAATGCTAAAATCGTCAGGGTTTTGTTTCCAAGAACCGCGAATAACGAGAAAGAATTAACTGTCATCAGGTGCGCATAATGAACGCAATTATTTTGACTAATTGCGAAAAATTTAGGGGAGAATTTCTCGAAGTATTGGACGATTCGAGAAAATGGTGGAAGGCGCGGAATTGGAGAGGCCAAATCGCCCACGTGCCGCATACAATCGTTTCAGAAGTCGCTTGTTCGCCGACCAGTCGAGATCACGACTCGCAAGTGACACGAGGTTCGCCAAACGAGGACTGGGTCAGAAAGGAGCGGCAAGGTAAAATGGGAGAATTTCGTTACTTTTGACACTATTTTGTTGGCGTTTTGTTCTCCCACTGTTTTCACATGCTTTTAGAGTTGCTGTATTTCGTTAATGTATAGTTTTTTAGAGAATATTTTGTACGGTAGCCAAACGCTTTCACATTTTTACATGTTTACTCATTTGTGCTTTTTTACTTCCATTTTCATGAAACAAAACCGAAACAAAAGCCATGACGAATAAAGATGACAGCTATTTTGTATACAATTTTTACAAACGTCGGCTTAACTTTCATCGCTTTGCGCGCTAATCAAGCGTTGGCCATTTTTGACAGTTAAACGTTCGAATTCATTGTAGGTTGTTGAATTCATATTCGCATTTAGATTCAAACAAATCACAGAAAAAAAAGAAGAAGAAAAAATTCTAAAATCTTGATTCATGCAAAGCATGAAATTAAGGCTGACTTTATAAACTAAACTCAAGCAAAGATGAATGTTTTTTTTGCCTTTCGTGGACAGTCAAGTTTTTTTTTCAAAGAAAACTTTTTAACAGTTATTAACAGTATAATATATTGTCAACAATATGAAAAGAGAGCCGAAAGAAAGAATATTTTCAGACTTAATATTAAAGAACGAAAGAAAAAACAAGAAAATGAAATTAATGGTTTCAAGCTAGAAAATAATTAATTATAATTACATTTTAAAAATACTGTAGAAATTTTTTTTTACGTAATACCAAATAGTTGAGAGCACAATGAATGTTGTAAAAGCCAGGTATCGGACTTTTCTCTTATTTGGGTTGAGTTGAAAAAAGGTCAACGGCAACGAGAAAGTATTACTTGTGTATATATTATATCATATTATGGATTTTGCTATTATTTGTATTTCTATCTTTTTCCAAATCGAAGTGCCTTTTATGATATTGTGTGCCTTAAATAATAAAAAACAAACGAATATATTTTTCAAAAAGCATCGGTAAATTCGCTAAATGATTTTTTTAAAAATCGCTTTTCATGTACCCAAACGCTAATAGTTTTCCGTTTCGCTGTGATCTCGCTGTCTTCGCTTGCTCTTTTTCAATCACACACAATAACAATTGATAAAAATTTTATTGAATGTAGCGGTTAAATCTCAAAACACTGAATTATTATTGTCGAAAAGTACTGACAGCGAAAGAAGTGTAAGTATAAATTGAGTTTGCTCGTTAACTTTTCACTTTTGTTTTATGTTAATTTTCTTTCGTTTTATGTTTGATGTTCGAAGTGAAAGTAAAAAGTCTCAGCATTTTTTACACGATAAAAGCAAACGAATAATTTTTGTACGACAGAAAATCATCCATTCCGAAGTTAATATAATGCGGATTCCTCGAATTGAATGTAGTTTTCACGATGAATTGGTGGCCACTCTGCGGAAACGGCAGTTGAAAGAGCTGCAGAAATAGAATGCGAACTTTCGCCTTTTCAAAATTCAAATTTTGACATAATTATTTTCGTATAGTTACAACTATTTAAAAAAATTAAATAAAGTTTGTTCACAATAGTTTTCAACGTTAATGTAATAATCGAGTGAAATTTAACAATCTGTGATTTTAGAAACTCATATTTAGTCAGAGCTTATCTTTAGAAACGAAATGAAAGTAATTAAATTGACAAATATTGAGTAAAGAGCTTATTTTAATCATAAATAACCAATTTTCGATGACACCTATTTAAATTAAATGTAAAAGTTTTCAAAAAGTGTATTTTATGTAATTTATGACGGTTACAATAATTTTGGTAAATTCACCGTGTCTCCAAACGAATGTGTTTTATTGCTTCATTTAATAATGAATAATTACACACTAAAATAACTCTAACAAGGGAAGGTAACTACATGTCCGATCGCTTTCCTAATAAACTAAAGCAAGTATTTTTGAGAATATTTTTGCTTTTTAATCATTTGTTCAAAACCATTAAAAATAGAAATGCCTTGAATTTAAGTTGACACTGTATCTGGGTTAAAATTGGGGTTAAACCGTACACAAGCATTTTTTAAAATTTAAGTTTTTTGAAAATTTTTATTAAAATTCGCAATCATCAATTTTAAAATGATAAAAATGAGTTTTTAATCAATTCAATGAATATCAAACATTTTCCTGATATCAATATTCACCCCTTTCAAATGATGATTGAGAATTTTAACAATAATTTTCAAACAACTCAATTTTTAAAAAGTGCGCTGTACTGTTTAACCCGAACTTCAATGCAATCTTCTTCAAATTTTCTGTGCAATCTTCGAGCTTTTCAGCTAAACTCACTGTTTTTAATACCCTCAGATGTAAGATCACGCATTAAATGAATAAATTCATTATAAAAGGGTTTATCTTACAATAATACACCCTTTCATAAAAATTTATTCAATTGTTTTGTCGGCAATAAGACATAAATATTCACCCTTTTCACTGCATAAACATTGTTCGCTCATCTTTTCTTAAAATATTCAAATCGTGGCTACGATGAAAACAAAAATCAAGTCATTTCGAGATGAAAGTGAGCTGATGATGGCAAACTGATCATTAACCTCATCACGAAACTTAGAAAGCACACTTTTTCGGTTTCAATGACCAATTTTGATTAAATTTTGTACACAAATTATACGTGCAATACAAAAAGGTTCAAAATCGCCATTGAAAAGTTAGTTAAAAATTTTGTTGTGAAAAACTCAATTAAGAAATTAAGAAACGTTTTTTAAGAAAAAAAAACTAGATAAACTTTTTTAACATTCGACTATATTAACCTTAATTCTGATCATGCTATGATCGTACTATAACATGTCTAAATCATTAATTAATATTTTTGTCTAAAGTGTTGTCAATAAAGATTTTTTTTTAAATTAAAACTATTTTGTTTTCACGTTCCTACAAAATTATTTGTTCATTTAAATTAAATATTTCTCTCAAAAATATCAATTTGTTTCACTAATAATCTCGCTAATAAATATGTAATTTGCAAAATTCAAAGAAGAACATTTGCACAAACTTGATAATTATTTTCTTTGAAAAAACATTTTATATTTTTCTCGATAAGATATTCAAATTATATCTTGTTTTTTACAGAAAAATTGACATATTATAATACTTCATAATATAATCATATAATTATAGTTCATCAAACAAGCAACTTACTAGCATTTAATTATAACAAAATACTTTTGGAGCAAATGCAGGGCAATTTTGACGCTACTCATAATTAGTATTATATGCGTTGATAAATTGTAACGAAAACATTTCCACAAAGTTGGTAATTAAGTGATTTTCTTTCAAAAATATTTTACTTTTCAAATTATATCTTATAGTAAATTCTAGGAAGACTAATTCAACAAGAAACTAACTAACTAGCAATTACTTGATAAGCAAATGCATTATATAATTTTTGCGCTTTTCATAAATATGTATTATTTACCACTTTGAAAAATTTCTCAAAGAAAATAGGAGAAAAATCTTTCTCGCACACCATAATTTATCAGATTTTTTTATCATATAATTGAGAAAAGCAAATAATTTTTCTTTAGGAGTAAAATTTGCGCATTTCTAAAATCATGAATATTTAGATCAAGCAAAGAAGCATTTCAAACTCAAAATATTAATATTGCTACGAACAGAATGAGTCTAAAAACTTTCTCAATTATTTTCCTTACAACGATTTGTTGTATTTACCAAATTGTCTCAGTTTTAAATGCTTATTTCAATTTGGAAACGAAACTTATCTCAAAAGAGGAGGAAAAATTGTTATTACCAGTTATAACAATAAAATTTCCTTTAAAATTCGTGTTAAATAAAATTGTTTCTCAAAACAACAGTTCAGTGAAAAAAGATCTTTTCGACGATAATWACTCGGTCAAAAATCATTCATTTGTATCAGGCATTTTGAGAAGTGATTATCGCTTTGTGCCGAAATGCAATTTGGTCACATTACAAAACGAAGTTATTGCATGCGAAGAACTAGGAGCCTCTTCGATTCAAGCAAATGAAAAATTTGTGTTTATTGACTTCTTGAGTGATCAGAGCAGAAAAAATTTAATTGAAAATGTTAATGGTGTTAATATAATGTTTGATGATTACTTTTATGATTTTCATTCTCCTTGCATCAATGTGTTTATATATAAAGTGAGAACCGCAAGTCTCAGGTGTAAAAAATTTAAGATAAGACGAGCAACAATGATATACATTACCTACAAAGCATTTATTGTTAAAAATCTACCGCTACCTTATACTAACTGTACTGACTACGAGAAAACCAATTTCATGTCGAGGATGGATTGCATTCGCAAGTGCATTATTGAATCAACGTTGAAACTGTGTGATGCTTTACCTCCTAAAATTCCATTAACAATTCAAAGTGATTCACTATTTAATCGTTCGTTGAGAAGTGAAGATGAATGTTTCATCGATAATGAAATACTGAAAAAATGCGAAATGAGTTGCAAAATTGACTGTAAACAAATGCTTTTAAAGCTTTTTCTTTATGGAAGCTACTATAAGAAAAATGGTTTCCTTCTCGCACTTGCAATTGAGGATAAATGGACTTTGATTTATTTAGTTACACCGAACATGAATGCACTCGATTTAATCGTGTACATTGGAAGCACAATTTCTTTCTGGTTCGGAATTTCAGTGAACAATGTAATCGTTTCAATTTTGAACAAAATTATTGAAAGGATTAAAAATTTAAGAATGAAAACAACGACTAAGCGCAATACAATTTTGAAATGCATCTGTTTTGTTTCATGCATTTTTGGTGTATTCTTTCAATCAAGAAAAATATTTATTCAATATGCCCGAAATGAGGTTCAATTGAACTACATGAAAAATTTTTCAAAATTTGAATATTTGCCTGCAATTAGCATTTTTGTTCCAGAATTCATGGTTTTAAACATCAGCAAAGTGTGTCAATCACAAGAAATCGCGA
>NCKU01004098.1:2037-13138 GCA_003675995.1 Dinothrombium tinctorium | reverse complement strand
TAGTTTTTGCTTTTTCAGGTGCTAAAATGGAAAAGTTACTTTGTATAAATTATTTCTAAAGAGATTAAAACATGCGAAATTTCAGATATTCAAAAATAAAGAATGAAAAACTTGTTTGTCTTTGAATTATTGAATAAAATAATCAGTATTTCTATTTTAAATGTGGTGACAACTTTAATTTTTAATAGCCTAGTAAGGTTTTGAAATCACGATTTAGAAGAAAAATTACGATTTGATTGGTTGAGTGAAAATAGAAATGATTGCAATTCGCATTCGGAGCATATTTTCCTCGAGTGCATTTTTTCACGATTTGAATTTTCATTAAAAGAAGAATGCAAACAAGCAACGAGTATTGTAAAAGCACTTTTTAATATTGATCCGTAATAGAGATAATAAATGGAACGATCACATAAAAAAGAGATGCAGCTTCTTTGTATATGATATTTATTTTATTGAATGCAGTATCATTAGAAGTATTATACTACCATTATATTTTTATATTTGTCAGATTTATTCATGAAAAAGATTTAATGACGAGAAATTTTGCTTTTATGAAAATCTAGCTCGCCTAGGGAACAAGAGGGTGCGGCTTGTTTCCGTAGTATTTCAGTTATTTGAATTTAGTAATAGAGAGAAAGATATATACAATGGTACACAGCGTAAAATGATTAAAAATTTATATTGCATTTGAGTAAAAAATTCATGCAAATCAGCAATCGCTCGCTATTTGTGCTTTTTACAAAAATTATGTCGTTTCATTTCGTCATCAACTTTGCGAGCACGAGCGGCGAAAATTGCATACAAGTACACTTATACACAAATTGCATCGTATTCGCTTTGTTTCAATTTCAAATATGCTGCAGAAAACAGGAAGTTTCTTGCCTCTGCAACGCTAGAGAAAGCAAGTATTATGAGAGGCAACTTGTGACGAACTGAAATTTTGAATTTACGATTTCGAATTCTGAAAATGATGCGTTCAGAAAAGCGAGCAGAGAACTGTAAAGGCTCAAATTTAATTCACATTTGAAACGCGTAAATTGACGGTCAAGCTTTAACGTCGATGGTCAAACTCGCAATCGGCTCGCAGTGGATCACAAAATGCAATTGAACGAGGATTGCAAACTGTAAATTGCGCGCTGCAATTGTTTCTCAATGAACTTTTTGCTTGTGAATTATTGATACTTCACTTTTTATTTTTATTTGAGCGAAGAAAAATTTGAATTTCAAACATAACATAAATTTACTTTGCGCGGCGAAAAAGCAAGAAGTGGAGAAATTGAACGGCTCGAAATATGCAGAGTAAAAAGCGAAGCCGGCTTTTAGGAGCGAATGTTTCACAAAGTTTATTAATGACAAAATTTAGTGGCGATTATTAATGAATGTATGTGATTAATGACAAATGCAAATAGAAAGAAAGAGAGAGAGAGAGACTGCGGTGTTATTGTCCGCTCTGCTTATTAAATTTTTAACGTTTGCTCATTCGTTGATTACCGTGAACGCTCTTTAATCTGTTTTTATTTTAAGTTTAATTTAGTGAATCGTAGAAAAGCGAAGAACTTGTGCTCGTCTCCATCTTATCGCGAGCTCGCATACGTGTGCTCGATGCTATTTGCAGTGACTTCTCGCAAAGTTTGTGTAATTAAGGCAAACTCATTGAGCACTTAGAAGCGAGTGAATTTTGTGAATTAGTAATGTTTGAAATGAAAACAGCGATTGAGGTATTGCACGTAATGCATTGAAAGCAGCTGTCTTTCACTCTTTATTCTCTCTTTACTCTTGTATTCATTTAATTAGACTCTTGCATTATTCGTGGGCTTCACTTCCATTGACAGCTGCGAGAGCAAAGAGAACATCGAATGCGAATGTGTGCGAACGCGAGGCAATTGAAACGCTGTACTCGCACTGCAAATCAACGCTTTCTTCTGCCTCTTTTCTTTCTGCTTTCGCTTCCTCGACAAAAAGCGAAGCAAAGCGCATTTAGAAAAAGTGAGCGCGAGTGAGAGTGAGTGAGTGAGTGAGTGAGTGAGAGAGAGAGAGAGAGAGAACGAACGAGTGCGAGAGAAAAAGTGAGCAAGAAATGTGTAAAATTCATGGCATTTGTCATTCAAAAGAGTGTGAAAGTGACGGCACCATCTTTTTATATGACATTCGTATTAAAAATGTATCCCATTTCTCCCGCTTCTAAACACTTTTACGTATGAATTCTTTATTCTGCTAATTTCAAAATTGAAATTACTTTCGAGAGCGAAACGCAAACTGAATGTAGCTTTTCATTTAAATGAACAAAAAATCAATTTAAAACACTGACAAATGTGAATTGGATCAGCGCAAGTTATGTTTGAGATGTGTGAAGTAAATACCATTTCTATTTTCTTTTTGCCAAATTGAATCAAACGAAAGAATTAACCGACTATAATCCGAATTGTGTTCGATTGCACTGTTTCATTTGGCACACTTTAAATTCGCTTCCATCCGCGCTCTACCTTGATGCTATTAGGCGCTCTTCAATTTTTTAGATATCGGATTTGTAGAAAAAATGATTAGAGAACAATGCTGGAAGCTCTAAGCGAGAAAGAGAATGCTTCGAATTCTTAAACTTACGAGCGAAAGATTGAAACAAACGATTGCTATCCATTGCTTGAACCGGAAATCGAGAGAGCGGACAGTTAGTTGTGTGAATTGTGTAGAAGCTAAGTGAAAGAGGCGCACTCAATTTCAGCCGTAACGCGATTATCATTTTGATGCAATCTCTTTATTCTTCAACGCCGTATCTTTTGTTCCTCGCTCATCCATGTCTTCTAGGAGCTCATCGATGTGAGGGCTCCGCTTTAAAACTTTGTTCGCCTCTTCTGTTTCGTTTCGAAGAGACTGGAATTTCAACATCTACTTTGTCTGCTTATTTATTAATGAGCGCAGATAAATTTCGAATCTTGTCGGATTTTCTTTCGGTTGCAAACTCTTCAATATTTAATGTGCTCTGTATTTCGATTACCAATCACTGGATAGTAATTGGAGTACATTTCTTATCTTTCATCTAAAATAAGCATGAAAACAAAAAGCGATTATCTTTGTGTTGCTTGTACATACACTAGGCATCACTTTCCATCATTTGAATTGCAGCACAATTTCGATGCTCTAAATTAGTTTTTTGATCATTGAACGCCGGATCCATTTGCGAAAACTGTTTTATTAGTCGAAAGCGCATCGAGAAATCCAATCTCGTGCGTAAATTAGACAAACTGATAAATTTGCAGAACGATAAGCAGCGAGCTGAGAAGTCGATCGCTTTCGGCTTTCTTTGCAAGAAGTGAAAAGTGAGAAAAGGTGAGAAGGTGCGCAATGAATGAATGTTGTGATCATCTGTTAGCCGAGTTCTCCATAAACAACTTTATCATTGAAAATAATGAAAATCAATATTTTCTGTCTCTTTTACCATTAATAAAGTAACAAAATATTTTTCAACGATTCTTTTATCCATTTATCGCGGTGACGAATGACTTCCTATCGTACGAACGGCGCATAACACCTGAAAATAATTTTCATTTCTTGATTTGTCATTGGATCGCAATTCTTTCGCTTTCCTCAATCGCTGCGAAAATCCGTTTTCTCGATCAGAGATTATTTTTTATCGACTATTGTCGGTTCGTGATTGCGGGGGAATGCGAGCTTCGTGCTCTATAACCCACTTGTTTATAAGTAGCACATACACACACAGTGCTCAAATGGTTCGCAGAACATCCGCCTTTTATAAAATTTCTGCCTCACATTCATTATTCACTGAATTAGACAGTAAAAAAGTTTGCTTCTTCAGCAGTTGCACAACAATCGTACTACCGTTGAGCGCTTTGTTTTCGCGAGCTTCAATATACGCTATTGTGTGGCTAGTAGGTGAGTTGTTTCGTTAACTTGATTTGTGTGCTTCATTTTCGAAATTTGGAAAAAGTGAGAAATATGGTCGCTGAAAACTGTCTAAATGCGATCACTTTGCCGAGAATTGTGTTTACAAGTGTGCGGATGATTGTTGCTGAAAAGGTAAATGCGTTGCGAGAAACAAGAATAACATTTGAAACATTGAAAAATGCTTTGTTCTAATTCAATTCGCATGTTTTATTCATCGAAATTTGCAAATGTTATTTTGAAAGCAAACTCGATCAGAGAAGTAATGAAATGAAAATATTTTATCAAAGCGCGCTTTCATTCAATTTTCACTCCGCACTCAAAATTTATTTTTGTCATTAAATGAATTTTAATCGCGTTTAACACGAACACAGCGAAAGTGCAATGCTTTCACGCCATTTAAAAGCGCGTTTTACAGTACGCTAATTGCAGTAAGTATTTGAATGAGATTACAATTGTATCGCATAACTTGATAATAATAAGAATCGCATTTCGAACAAGAGCGAAAAGCGAGATCTCGTTCTGAAGCGGCGAACGGTCGCGGATAACATAGTTGCTATGGCGGCAGTCAGCAGCCAGTCGCTACACATTTTTTTCTATTTATTCGCAATGTCCAAAATTGCTCGTTTTTCGCAAAGGTTTCTCGTCTCTGCAAATTAATCTATATGCAGCGCATTCGAACTCTCGATCGCTGCATTTGAGCTCATATTTTAGACCGACGCTTTATACTTTTCTTGCTTATCCATAACTTCAGCATCCAAATCGATCCATTATTCTTCTTTCTTCTTTTGCTTCACGCACACGTCGCAAATTGTAAGCGTTCACATTTCGCAAAAACAACTCATTTATTATATTATATTCAATATTTTTCGCTAATATTTAATGCACAACTCATTGACGCCGTTCTTATTTCCTTCACTTTTAATTGCCTCGAGCGAGTTTTATCGAACGCCGACTGCAGGCGAGGCGAAAAGCTGATTGTGGCCGATCGCAAGAGTTTCGAGCGCCTAACTTGGCCACTTTTCGCGCTCGGCCCTTTTGCGAAGCAGCGTCCATGGTTCGATTGATTTTCATACATAAGACATGAAGAAGTCGCTGTTTTTGATCGCGACTAAAGCTCGGCGATCTTCTTGTTCGAGACACGCGAAAAGATTCACAGTCATTTATCAATCGATCACACTTCTCGTAAACGGCGATCACAAGATTCGGATTTACTTTTATTTTGTACATAAATCGCTCTTTTCGAACTCTAATTGTCCGCTCAATACAAGTGAACACTCTGATTCTTTCACTGACTTATCATTTAATGGTCAGTACACTATTTTCAAAGTTGTCGCTTACTTTCGTTTGATTTCATTGCAATCAATTACAAGAAAGGAAAAGCAAATTTGTCGCTTAGTTGAATCACAAATAACGTTTGAATTTTTTTTTACGAAACAACTTTTGCAAGAACTTAATTTACAGTCAAAGCATTTAATCATTTACTTTCAAAGATGAATGAGAGCAAATGGTGACATTAGCATTTGAATTGCAAAAGCGTGTCCAAAACCTCACCGATTGATAAGCATTTCAGCGAAGTGTTTTTAGCCTGCAATTTTGCAAGTGCAAACAGTGGCCTATTTTTGCACGCCGGTATCCAATGTGTGATCATATCTCTTCAATTTCTGGCCACTTGTTTCGAATGAGGAGCCCACCATTATCTTTATTCGCGTACGTATGAAAATGTCAAAACTATGACACGTACGGTTTCAAACGCATTTTACGCAGTGCGAGCTCTATTTGCAGCCTAAACCGCATTTATTTTTGCTTCTTTCAAATGTCGGATGCATTTGTTTGTTTTAGCAAATGGAAAAACGCATGTTACAACTGTTCCGCTGCTTTTCTCTTTTGTTTCTTCAAATTTAATTACATTCAAAATGATCAGACATTGACCACATTCCTCGCCGCTGCTCATCTTTTATTCTTAGCACGAGCGCACTTTCCAAAGTCTCTCCTCTATTCTCCGCTCGCATGTGTTTACTCTTTTCTTATCTCAACACCACACTAATTATAATTCGCCACTCCTTCGACGAATGAGTGTAATTAGCTTTCATTATGATGCCATTTATTCGCTTTCTCGCTTTCGAATCAATTAAGTAATGGCACAAAAAACGATGGATGCTTGAATAAAGCGAACTGAATGCACTGTTTGCAAGAATTGAGCAAAAATCTAATTGCAAAACCAAAGAGAAAAAAAATTGCATCTAACTTTAATCGGAACCGTGTGTAATCTATTTTTTACTGTATGTGTTAATTTGCATAAAAATTGTAATTAAAATTGGATTCGGAAACATGGCTGCTCGCAAAAAACAGAACTCGAGTTTATTAGCTTTCTGCGGCTGCTATTCATTGAAACGAAACAGAATCAACAATTCGAATAAACTTTCTCTCTGCAGATCGATCATTTCTTTAAAGTATTCTAAAACGCTCACTCCGAACTTTTTCACTCGCGAGAAAATTTAATTTAACCAAATTATTAAACACTGTTAATTACATTTATGCAGAAGCGATGCATTATGTGCGCGTAAAGCAAAAGCCGAGAGATTAAATGCCGTAATTTGGTGAACTAAAAGCTGGCGCATAACATTATTTATCGTTAGTTTTGTACAACAAGTGACATATCTCTAACCGATGCTCGTAATTTGTTACCGCGTAATAATATTTGTTTCTCGAAGACTTATATCCAATATGAAAAGTCTTTGTCGGCGTTCGTTTATCAATCACTTCAATCTTAATTGTGTTTTACGTCTATATTATGATTGCATTCTCGTAAGTTCTTCTCATTCGGAGCATTTACAATGCAGCCGAGTCGAGTCGTAAACCAAAACATCGATGTAATTGTATTAAAAGGAAATAGGGGCGGACGTTGATGCGGGCCGTATAAATAAGCTTGAGTTCGCCGCTACTCAGTTAACTGAGGCAGTTAACTGCTTCAATGATGCTTCATTTATTCATTAGCCTATTAACAAAGAAGTTGGTGGCAATAAAGCGCACTAGCGCATAAAACTAAGTGCATATTCATGACCCTTTAAACGTAGTATGACAATCGTAAATATTAAGCGACATTTTCAAATCTAAAAAATTCTAATATTTGAGTTTATTTCGGCTTGAACGCAATGTTTGCAGCACAAGACTTCACTCTCGTGCGGTGAAATTCGACGCAAGTTTTTATAGATTTTCGTCGTGCAAAAGAGAAGAGAAACGCTGATATTTCATTACGACAAAATTTAATGTTGATGCATTTGCATTGAAAACGACTCTTCCGGCAAAACACATTATTTTTGCTTCGCACTGGATTTATTCGTGAATGTGAAATATTTACACGCAAATATCGAGCGATTACTTCACAAATGTTTGCTATTTAATGCTTGCTGAAAAATTTTAAAGCGATAAACTCAATTATGTCCTAAAAGCTTCTTTCTCCACGCATATAAATACATATGTATTAGTTAACGAAACGAGAATTTTTTAAAGCAGCTTCGAATTCAGCAGCAAATTTCCAACTTGCTCTCGGCTTTTGCATAATTTTTTTGCGCTAGAAATGACAAAATGCTGTATTTTTGTGAATTTTTTGCTGTGAAAAAACGAAATTGATAATAATGAGATTTTTCGCGTATTGGTGCGAAATAATCGCGAATTCGAGGCATAAAAGCGCACTTTATTTGTCTTATCAAACGTGTTGACAGAGTATTATTCTTGCAAACAATAAAAGTTCTTTATGTAAACTCAAAACTAGAACCTGCAGCGGTGAGTTCGCTGTGATCGACTAATTGTTTCAAAGAACAATGAATTCAAACAAAGCTAAACGAAACATATTTCCTGAATTAACGAAACAAGTACAATGAAAATAGAGTTAAAATATTGTTTTATAGCGAAGTAAAGCACTAATTTACATAGCTTTGATTGTGATTTGAAAAATCCGTTTGCTTCTTTGCCAATTAGTTGTTTATTCAATTCTCAAAATTCACAGCTTTACATTTTTTCAACATTTTTATTCTAAGCATATTCATTACACAATCTTTGCGAATCCTTCCTTCCTTTCTTACTCAACAAACATTCTCATCACTGATTTCTCAAAGGCATCTCATGATTTAAATTTTGAAATTCAGAGATTGCAATTCGCTGTTTAAAAAAGTCCAAACTTGGACCAGATTCAGGAGTCCAAAAATATTTTAAGGAATCATTCGGGAATCAAACAAAACTGTAAAATGAGAATTTTTACCGTTGTCAGTAAACGGACACAATGAGGTCGGAAATCGTCTTATACAAGTTTTTAATGTGAAAGATTCATTCTTCGATTAAAAGAAAAAAACATTTCAGAATTTCATGACAAATTTTGTAAATCAAAAAAATTTAAAAAGTAAAAATGAACTTTTGAAATAAGAATCATGGCAAATATTTGAAAAATGATTTTTTTCTTTCATTCATAAAAGTCTTCATAAGTATTTAGAGATGCTTAAAGAATTTGGCAAATAATAGTTGTTAGTTATGAATCTCGACTTTCGAATGAAAACGCATTACTTTTGCTTTCTATCCGAACATTTAAATTGTTTTAAAATATTTCGCTTGAAAATTTTTAATAGAGTACAATTTTAAACATTCTTTCGAATATTACTCTTTAATATTTTTGCTGCTTATGAAAAAAATGTCATAGAAAGTGGTTTTCATTTTTTAAATTGAATTCTGCACAAATGTTGCGAAATTTATTCATAAGTTTCTCTTTATTTCGATCTCATTTACAATTTTTAATGGAAAAAGTTAAAATCCTAATTTTTAAAATAAATTTTCCGCTGGATTCTATCAGTTTTTTTCTTTCTTTTAACCAAGCTCGAAACAATAATTTCACTTATTATCATCGTTTGTTTCATTCATTGAAAATTTGTTTTAGTGCTTTAGTTTGCTGCATGCGGAAAATTCAAAACTTTTTATTAAATTTATGAAGGAACCGATCCCGCTACCGATCATCACAAAAACCTAAAGAATACTAATTACGTAAGCCAGAGAGTTTAATTAATTAAACTAAATTATGAAAGTCATTAATGTTTTATTTTGAGCACATTTTAACTGTTGGTGTACAAGTGAAAAAAAGTGATGAATATTTATTGAAGCACAATTTTTGCATTAAAATGAATTAAAGCTTTTAAAAAAATTGTAATTAGCATAATTTGATTTGTCAATTTTCGATTTTTATTTAGCCGCATAGAAGATATCAACCAGTTGAGCTTAATCATTTTAATTCTACATTCTGTGTAAAAAAGAATTCTAAATTTTCGGGTTTTAACTTTTAACTATTTAACTTAATTTTCAAATAAATAATCAAAAAAGCGAATTCTAATTCAATCAAACTATTCAAATGAAATGTTTAGATATAATTTAAATTTATTGATAACTAAAGAACGCTTTGTAATTGATTTAAAATCATTTTAAATTTGTAAATCAATTATATAACAAATTTTCAAATCAAAAAGGGGTCAAAACTTAATAATCCTACATAAAAAGAAGATTTCATAAAAATTTTATAATAGATATAAATAATGCGAGTTTTATTTTCTCCATTTTTGAACTTGATTTGATTTAAAAAAAATTGAATTTATCTGAAAACTATACAATACTCCAAGAGCTATTTTATCTTATGGTAGTGACAACGATGATCCTATGATTTGCTGTGACGTTGAAATTAAAAAAAATTCCAAACACGATTTGAATCCTAAAAAGATTTTTACAGTTATTCTATTTATAATGTTCTATTAATATTCGAGGCAGAGAATAATTGTGAAAAAAATCATTGACCAGAATGACGATTCAGGGAAATTGAATTCTTTTTACATTTTCACATTCTTTTTTATTGTTTCTGACAACGTTTTGCTTGCAGACAGTTAAGATTAAATTCTCTTTCCCAGCTTCTCCAGATTAAGTTCCGTTTCGATGCAACGTTCATTCATCTTTGCTCCCAATTTTAGTTCAAAGTTATTGAAAAAAAATTGCTCGTCACAAAATACAAACTTTAATTTTCGATAATTGGTATTCATACGACAATGGAATATGACAATAGCTTAGTGTGATCAATTAGATTGAGTTTTATGGCGACATTTTTTTTGATGATATCCTCGTGACAAGAAGAATCGAAAAGATTGATATAATTTAATTAAAATTGTTATTTTAGGAATATAATATGAATTGATGCGAAATCGATTAACAAGATTAAGATATTGAAAAGAGCACAATTCTTAATAGTGAACTTAAAATGCGATCATAATTTAACAATTTTAAATTTAAATTCCTTTTCATCTTTCATTCTAAAAACGGAGACATAGGCTCGATAATTCGGCTCAGTCGGAATTAAGCATTCAGCAGCTCCCATCCGTTAGAATTTTTAAAAAATGGTTACTAATATGTATGAACCAGTCATGCAGTTATATCAAAACGCTTGTCTCAAGTTTGCAATACATGAGTTTTATAAAGAAAAGAGTTGATATAAAAGAAGCTTGATTAAATCAATGTAAGAGTTTCGTTTTATTTCCATGCTTGTAATGCAAATTCAGTGCTGATTTCTTCGTCGGAAATCATATGCCGTCGTTTTCGCGAAGACATGCAATAAAGTCTTTCGTCTGTTTTTTTTTCTTCTTTTTTGCTTCTTATTCGCCGGCAGAATAGATGAATTTCTTACAGAGCTAAAGCTTGAACGCGAAAAACAAATATTAAATAAATACAGCAAGAAAAATAGTTAACAATTTGTTGCTTTTCCTTTATATTTCAAGAAAAGAGCCATAATTAAAATTTAATCTTTGTAAAATTTGAGCCAAAAAATAAAATCTGCCTCGATATTCATGTACAAGGTACATAAGTGTTAACTCATTTAGAAATAAATCAAAATTTTCATCCTTTCGGGATCGTGAAAAATTATGATACCATCCAAATAGCTTAAAGCCATTCCTTTATGATCACATTTTAAATTTTTTGTCATCTTGCTAAATTTTCAGAAATTATCACGAGAATGCGAATAAACATTTATTAAAATCAAATTGAATAAAAAATTACGCGCAAATAAGCACATCCTTTCTTAAAGTTTAAAAAATAATTTTTACTACAGTGAAACCTCTCTACAAAGGACACCAAAGGGCCAAAAAAATCTGACCGTTATAAAGAGGTGACCGTTGTAGAGAGG